>JAGDQP010020518.1:0-27533 GCA_022664845.1 Lepisma saccharinum | reverse complement strand
GTACTCGTTGAACCAACAAGAAACTTCCGTTGTACCCTCAACGATACAGGGAAATTCCAAGTCAAATATTGGGGTGTTAATTGACGCAACACCTCAAGTTATTGTACTATTGATAAAAATAATTGTATTTTCAAGTATTTCCATTGTACTCATTGAACCAACAAAAATCTTCGATTGTACCCTCACCGAAACCGGGAAATTCCCGGTCAGAGTTAGCGGTACTACGTCAAGTCAGCACACCAAGTGATTGTAATATTGATTAAAATAATTGCACATTCAAGTACTTCCATTGTACTCATTGAACCAACAAAAATCTTCGATTGTACCTTCATCGAAACCGGGAAATTCCCGGTCAAAGTTAGCGGTACTACGTCAAGTCAGCACACCAAGTGATTGTAATATTGATAAAAATAATTGCACTTTCAAGTACTTCCATTGTACTCATTGAACCAACAAAAATCTTCGGTTGTACCCTCACCGATACGGGGAAATTCCAGGTCAAATATTGGGGTGTTAACATGACGCACCACCGCAAGTGATTGTACTATTGATAAAAATAATTCTACCAAGTACTTCCATTGTACTCATTGAACCAACAAAAATTTTTGATTTTACCCTCACCGAGACCGGGAAATTCCCGGTCCAAGTTAGCGGTACTACGTCAAATCAGCACCCCAAGGGATTGTAATATTGATAAATGTAATTGTACCATTAAGTATTTCCTTTGTATTCATTGAACCAACAAAAGTTTTCGATTGTACCCTCACCAAAAACGGGAAATTCTAGGTCAAAATTTTTTATTCTAAAATGACACACAACCCCAAATGATTGTAGTATTGATAAAAATAATTGTACTTTCAAGAACTTCCGTTGTACTCATTGAACCAACAAAAATCTTCGGTTGTACCCCTCACCGAAAGCGCCGTAATGAATGCGGGGTTTGTTTTTTTGGAATAGGGTGTATAATTAATAAAACGATTCTACCTTAAATTACGTTGATTGTACCGGTTGAACTAAAAATTTTGGATTGTACGATCACGGTTATATGGCTATCCCCAGTCAAAATTTGAAGTGTTAACTTGTCGTAGCACCCCAAGTAGTTTATTGTTTTACAAAAATATTTGTACTGTACCTTAAAGTACGTGGAATGTACCGAGTAACCCAACAAAATTTTCGTTCTATTGTCGCAGTTACCCAAAAATCCCTTTCCGAAATCTGGGGTGTTAACTTGAGGTAGCATCCCCTAACAATTGCGGTATTAATAAAAATAGTTTTACTGGAGAGTACGTCGAATGTAGCTAATGTAATGTTTTTGTTGTTAAGTATGCTCGGAGTTGATTCTAGTTGTATTAGCATACATTTGTTTGGTTGTTTTTACATTGAAGTACATGAAACTTGTAGAATATGTTACATATGGAGTAACACATACGGAGAATTTTATTCGTCAACATGGAAGTCAGTATTGCTATATAATTATGATAAATAGTGAAGGAAATGAGAATTTCCGGTACAATTTTAGGAATACTGTTTCCTTATTTTGTCTGTCAGATAATGATCTAAATATGACCTTGAAGGTCAGTACTATGTATCTTTGATCATAATGTGATTCGAAAAAAGTACAATTAATGCTTGTGCCTTAATTGCAATATGGGTAAAATAATTTTCAATTAGAAGCATGATACGTTGTTAGAGTGAACCGAAATAGACAGTTTTGTCCAAAAAATCGTGTGAAAGGTACGATATTCTATTTTAGGGTTGCTATTTTGAGATTCTATTGAAAAAATCGACTAAAATGACAGACTTGTGTTTTATTGGTTGAAAGAGACATTTCTCAGCTAGCTGATGTACTATTTTCCATTAAATGCTTAATAAAACTACGTAACTGATTACTATTAACAATGTAATGAATGCTTGCAAATCTAAACATTCGTAGTTGGCAACGCCTAAAATCCTAAATTAGTACCCAAACTTATGCAGCGAATATTACCCTAATAACCAGGACATACCTGGGATATTCCATGGACATCCTATTAACATCGCGATGTCCATGGGAACCCCGGGAAGTTCCCGGATATTCTGTGCTATTGGGGTATCTCTATAAAGCCTTATTTTAAACGCCCTCTTGGTAGTTCAGAATTTTTCCCGAATGCTGACTGTCGGACGCATTTGTCGAATTATAGAAGTTGTAGCCTACTGTATTCTAACCACTAAGGTTGCTCATGTTCACTCGCAGAACACACAGAAGTAAAGTATAATATCGTCCCTCAACAACAGAACATGTTCAAAAACATCGGTTTCCTTTGTAAATACTCTCCGCGCAAACCCTAGTAGCTGTGATCGAAAACTGATTCAGATTTTATAATTATTTCTCGTGTCAAAATGGTGTGAGTGTTCTGTTGTTTAATTTACTTTCGAAATCGTTACGTTTTATCTCAATGTTTCATTTTTTTTCTTCTAGAAGTTTCGATTGTGCTTTTCCTTGAAAGCCAGCATGTATCAAAATTAAAGCAAGATTTTTAGCTAGAAATGCACCCTTATCGTCTATTATTGTTTGTAAGTAAATGATTATAAATATAACTGCTTTTTCCTGTCCTTAGTTTTTAATGTTTAATGCCGAATCAAGTATCTCAGTCCAAATTCATTACATAATGTGCATTAGTATGTGCTAGTCGCGTCTCCTACCTTATAAATAGGATGTTGTACTTACATATACCTAGGTATATTATACATTATTTTGAACTAATGCAGTTTGTCTACAATTGTATTTAAATTGTAAATAAATATATATTACTTCTAATTTTGAAGACCTCTGTTTCTGTATCTGCCTATGATGATATGGATTGTATCAGGACAATAATACCTTCTATGAACGAAGAATGCACGGTAATCTTTAGACACTCTCCCATGTAGTCTCACTGCTGAACGAGATATAAATATCAACTGCTTTTATATTTATTTATTATTAAGTTTCAGATAGAGCTGGAGTTGCCATTTTACACAGAAACAAAATAACATTGCAACAAACTAAATAACATGAAATTAAATTTTAAACAACACAGCAATTGATATCAATAACATGAGGATTATACTACACAAAAGGAATAACTCAGATATTGGTATTTAGCGTTCGATGGAAAGTGTTTTCAGATCCGAAAATATCAATATTTGAATCAAGATTATTGTACATAATTACTAGTCTATGGAATAAGGAGCGCTGCAGTATAAATAGGCGTGGTACAATGAAAGAGGTTATTATTTCTGGTTATTCGAAAGGGAACACGGAAGTAAAATTTAGATATCAACACTCCAGTTCTAAGATTCCCGTTAAGTATCTTGTATAAGTACATCAAATCTGCCAGCTTGCGACGAGAAGAGGGACCGTGGAGACCAAGAACGAATAACTCTGGTTTTCTGGAGTAAACCTGTGATCAAACTATAATTAATCAGCTAACTCAGAAGATCCGTGTTATTTTCATTAATGCAGTTTTTATATATTTTTTAATGTTTATGTCCGGCAAAATAATGTACATCAGCAGCATTGACCTATTCCAAATGTTGTTAAGCCAACAAGTGCTGTGCTTGTAGAAATCCCTGTCTCTGGGATCCAAAAGCTCGTTAAATCGTTTTTTTTTTTAAGTTGGTCGAAGGTTTGGAAGTAGCGATTTCTCTTGTATGTTTTCATGGATAAAAGCAAGTGTTGTACAATGTCGGGAGGTCTGGTAAGTAACTTGACGTTAACCAGCGACGTGAACTAGGGCACCGACCACGAAAATTACCGAAGCTCGCCGAGTGAGTAGTCGTCTGTATGCCGAAGGATGGCCACGGAACAAATTAATGCGGCAAATGTTTACGGAAAACCAACAAAATTTTTAAAGTTTATATTTATTTGTAACGAAAAACACCTTATTTATACCGAAGAATCCATGTGTTGAGGTTATAACGTAGGCTGCGTTGAATTCCCAGATGAGATACAGATAAGTGGGAGGAAGCGAGTTAAAAAAAAAGTAGTGAAGTTCGATAATGCGAAATACTCCAAATATACACATCACATTTCAACTGAACTTTTTCTCTCTCTCTTTTTTTAACGAGTTTCCAGATGAATACATAACACCATATAATTATACAAAACATCATATTTTTTAAAAAAAGTTTTAAAACGCAAGTTCCAAAGGAAACACTCCATAAAATATATATACATCACCTTTCGGCTTCAGTTTTAAAACGCAAGTTTCAAGCAAAAAAAAAAAAAACATACACACACACACACACGCACCTAAAGAGCATTACATTGCAATGTACTCTTCCTCGGTTCACTCATGGTGTAACAGTAAAGATACTGCAATATCCAGTACTTCACTTGAACTTGGTTTTGTAATTCGTTGCTTCTGCGTAACTTTCTTCTTGGTCGAAAAGAGTTTTCTCTGTTTCTCTTCGCTGTCGTGGATTTCGAAAGTAATTTGGAAGCTTTATGGGAACGAATGAATTAAACAAATGAAACAAACACCCACAGCACAACTACCACGAGCCCTACAGGCTCTAAACAACGCACGAATTACTAAAACAAGGCAACTAGTTACTAGCAATCTTGCCAACTAGACTACGGACACTAACCACAAAGGTACCAAACGAGAAGCCTTTCCAAAATATTAATAGAAACGACAATTGAGCTAAACCAACTCACAAGGTTCTCCAGGACGAAAATCAATAGCCATTACAGGCACAAACCTGCCAGTGCACGGCTAGCACTAATTATACTCTCTCTGATATGTAGGCCACTAGACCACGGCCAAAAATGAAATATACCACGCACACAGCAAAGATTTTTGCTAATAAGAAAACTATCTTTGAAAAGAAAAAAAGAAGAACAGAAAGAACCGACCACCAATTTCACACACTTTTTAAAAAAAGAAACAAGGCAAGTAAAGAAAATAAACAACAAATGTTATCATATAACATTTATGCCCACACAGGTATGCATACTCTTACATGCACATGAGATAATTTGTTTCTGGCGTGTGTACTCACTTGTCATATAGATATAAAGAAAAACACAATCACACACACACCTTATTTGAACGAGTAACTGGAAATCATCCTAAAGAAGGCGTTGGGCAGGCATAGTGGTTAGTGCACTCTCCTCTTATATACATGGCCACAAGTTCAATCCGAGCCCGGTCTGGTTCCTGAAAAGGAGGCTGGATATAGACCCAAACTGGAACAAATCAAAAACTTCCCGAACACGTTTTACATACCCGACTAGAAACAATGTGAGATTTCGGAATAGCCAAGAGGTTAGCACGCTCACACTTTATACAGGAGGTTACGGGTTTGATTCCTGCCAGACCCACTGAAAGACTGGTTTAGAATATGCCTTACCAAAAAATTGTAGGCTAAATCCTTAGAAGCTCACGCACCCACCCAGAATATTAATAACAATTGAACGGATCAAACAAGATGTAAACTGCATATTTAAACACAAAAACAACACAATACTGATTAAAATACATTCTATTAACACAATAATTCTCAAACACAAAGACCGAGTAGTCTTAACTAACATAAAAACTACCCTTAACCAAACCAACCTGTGAACACGGCACAGTTGGATCCTGAACCCAGTACCAACGTGTTAAACATACAAAAAAATAATTCCGCAAACTTAAGAACCCCAGCAGTGGTAAAGAGTTTCTTTAATAAAAAGATGCCTCACAAATTGGATGAAAAATGGGCATGTATACCCTCTACGGATGCCCTACCGTAAAAATAAGAACCCAAACTGTATCCACGGACTGTGATGGCTCCGAGGTACTGGGCTTCAAACTACAGTGCATGAATTATATTAGTAACACAAAATATTCGTGCAATTTTTTCCCCCCGTCCGTTTCAAAAGTGCATAGAACACATTTAAGGTGATTTTTCTTAATTGGTTGTTCTGCATGAAACTTGCGTTCGTGATATGTGAAATTTTCAAGGTGATTGAATTGTTTATCCCAATTTGGGCATCGATAAGCAAATGATTTCTGGATCTTTAAAGGAGGCGCGATTTCGTTTTATTTATTCGGATGTGCTTTCGAAACGACGCCTAAGTGATTTGTTATGGTCATAGTTCTTACCACACTCTGAACATACATGCTGTTTAATTTCGTTCATTTGGATCGACTTTACTCATACATCAACCCACTATAAATACGAACACAAAAACACGGCTCTATTAAATACGAACAGAAAATAAAACTCCACTAAAACATAAAACAAACAATACAACGAATGACTGTTCTCCCGCTAGAATATAGGAAAAGGAGCCCTCAGCCCGCCAAGCAGTTAACCCAGAAAAATAAAAACGCAGACAGCAGTTTCTTCATGCCTTAAGAGGTTAAAAAAATGCCGATGGTATTCAGTCTTGGTTCATTTCAAATGTATTATCAAAATACTGTATAATTAAATATCATAGGATATAGGATTCTGTTTCATTTAAATAACATTTTTTTAAAATTCTATTCCGACGCAAGGAGAGTGTATGCTCTCCCCCTCCCGCTCCTTGGCTTCGACGACTACTCACTCGGCAAGCTTCGGTAATTTTCGCGAAGGGGGCGTGGTCGGTGCCCTAGTTCACGTCGCTGGTTAACGTCAAGTTGGTAAGTAAGCTGGATGTGACAGATATGGACCAAATACAGACCAAGATTGGTAGTGATTTTGCAATATCCTGATGGCACGGAACAACTTTTCTATTGGCAAGATTTAACTCTTTTTAGCAGGTTCAACGGAAACCCATTGCAGCTGATCACAGTGATTCTTCTTAGTAAAGGTTTGACTACGAAGAAGCTGAAAATGAACAATACTGGCAGTTTTCTACGATACACACAGCATATCCTTCTGTAGGAGCTGAATGCTAGATTTAGATATCAAAGCAACAGGACATTTATAACAAATAATATAAACGCTTTCTGTTCTCCTACTCAACACTTATTTTCCAACACACGTTATTATAAGTTAATGAAGCTGTTTTGTGACATGAGCTCAAAGACTTAAATGTATTGTAGTTGTTTGGTAAGGTACTTACTTGGAAAGCCTTCACCTTTACCACAGTTGTTGAAAATGTGCGTGAATGGTTTCTGATGAATCGTCGAGCCTTTGAGCTTATTCGTAGCACGTTTGGCTTGAATCATCTTCAATTGCTTCCTACAATTGGCCCTCATCGATAAGTGATGGCCGACAACAACGTGGAATATTTTTTTAAGGTTTCATCTCCGTTACGAAATGTTTTAGGCTGTTCATTCACTCACCGGGTTTGTCCCAAATGTGGAACAAATTTTCATGCTTTATCTGCAGCTTTTGTGCACAATTTAAATTCGTATGTTGAACCTCTAAATTTGTTAATCTGTATTTGACACTCTCACTTTCACCATCTGTTTTCCAGAGTGTACGCGATCAAGTAGGTACGTATTATCGTGGAAACTTTTCAGACAGCCAACCATGGATTAAGTTGACGTCTGCTAACCATCCTGCAACTAGGTAACTCACTACAATGTCATTATATATACGAACTACAGGGATGACTTAATGTTTCAAATCGGTCAAAATCTCCGATTTCTCGATTCATGATCATTGCATCTAATGATAAAGCTCAATAGGGTTTAAGTTATATGTAGGGCTAGGATTTTGATGAAATTGCATTTTTTTTTTCTGGTAAATCAGAAACGCATAACATTTAGTATTTATATGTTTCATGTCGTACTCAAACTTTAAAGTTCTATTTGTTACGGCATTTTTTGCCTTTGTGTTGTATACGGTATGTCATTTTTTGGAATTATAAGTTATATTTTTGTTATTTTTGATCATTTTCTTCGTTCCTGAGCAGTTGTTGTACGCTACTTGTTTACGAGCCATGATTTGCACATGGAGCATTAACGAGAAAGAATTAATATGAGTAAAGAATCATATTATTCTATTTTTATCTACTTCCCGGGATAAAATTTCAGTTTAAAATTTAAACAGTTATTGCTATTTTTTCTTAGTAAGTAAAAACTATTAAAGTTAATACTGTTATTTTTTCTACTTTTACTGCTAGGAGACATGAAGCAATGAATACAAATTTCTTTTATCTTATAGGTTAAATCACGCGCCATGAATTATTTTTATAGTCTTTAATTTTTTTAAAGTCATTTTTTGGCAATTTTTACGTCATAAATGCATCTTTGTAAGATGATTTTTCAGCAATTTATAGGACATCAAATTCCTGGCCCTACTTATATGTGTTAGCAATGAACCTTATAGCTTTTATTGACAAAAATAGAAATGACTAAGATAATGTACGTCACCGGTAACTGATCCTTTTTAAAAAGTCGGGACATTTTCACGTCTTAACTTCAATTTGAAAAATATTGGGACAACGAACAAAAGAAATGAACAAAATCGGGACGTCTGGTAGCCTTAGGATACACTTAATATTACTATTTTATTGGACCTACAGTTTAACGTGGGATCCGAACCACTTGTGTCCCCACCCGTGTATTGTTCATTGAGTACCAAAAATGTATCTCTCGATATGCAAAAATCACGTTGCACTTGTCCACAACTATTTTAAGTAATTGTTTCTCACATAAAGAAGTTCACAGATAAAAACGCAATCCAACAACACCAACAGTACTACTTTATTAACATATAAATCTAAAACTAAATTGAGAGGAAAAGATTATTTATTTGAATTTGGTAGAGTCACTAGGGCCATTTATTAATTTAGGCGATAGAGGGAAAACTGGTGAAAGTCATTTTTCAATAAGGTTTATTTATGTCGAGAGAATGGAATCTACGCAGCAATATATAAACACTGGATTGTAAAGGAAGTCGTACTTCACCCATGGTTAGACCCACGAGTGGACTACGACATAGATTAGCATTCATATTTTACATCTTGCTACGGATAATGAATTTTCTAGGCAGAAATAAACCTTATTGAAAAGTGACTTTCACTAGTTTTTCTTCGAAAGTTCCAAATGTAATAAAACCGAGAAAGAATACTCCTTTCGAACCCTGTGCAACAGCAGTAATCAGTATATAATTCACTGAATTTCTGGCTACAAACATCTTCAAGATTATATTCTATTGCGAACTTCATGAAGTCAGCACAATCAATATGACAAACTATTCCCCGCTAAAACTCACGAAACAATAAAATATTATCCTTGAATCAATTATTTGAACATGAGAGAAAATTTAGTGAGCAAACTTTTCGTCCAAAGACATTTCGTCCAAAGGACATTTTGTCCAGAGACATTTAGTCAAAAGGCAATTGGTCCAGTGACGTTTGGTCCAAAGAAAATTTCGTCCATAAGACAATTGGTCCAAAGAACATTTCGTCCAGAAGCCATTTGTTCCAAACGGTATTTCGTCCAAAAGAGGCTTTTGTAGAATTGTCTATGCAATCTGATAAGCACAATAATAAGACTGTAAATTGTATTTCCGGTTGTTTTCGTTGGAACAATAAGTATCTTACACAATATCTTTAATATGTACTAGTGCACTTTCAGAATGTTTGAATTTTGGTTTATATGCAGTGTTGCCATGTTACAGTCAAAAAATTCGAAGAAACGGAATTTTAAAGGTTAAATCTTAAAAGTATCCCACAATTATTTCCCTTTACTGCGTGCTATAGACAACTGGTATACATCGTTTGATGCCTGTTTTATTGTGATTCGAATGTGGTACAAATTGTAGCAATCGACCATATAGCGTTCTCCCTATATCCATTTAAACTCAAACCTATGACTTCCTCTGCCAATGTTTGGAGTTCCGTCATTTCAAAAATTGCCGGCTTGAGCACAACTTATATTTTTGAAGAAATTATGTAACTTGAATCACAAAGGTATATAGAATATTGCTGGAAATTCAATTGTTTCTATATTTTTTATAACCTCCGTTTTCGGGCCTATAACGATTGAGCTGTGTTGGCAACTTAGCACCACAAATTCTGACTTAGAATTTCCCTGTAACCATAAGGGTACAATCGAAAATGTTTGTTTGTTCAATCCCTACAATCGATGTAATTTAAGGCAAAATAATTTTAGGAATAATACAATTGCTTAACGGTGCAACGACAACTTAGCAATCTAATTTTGACCGGCAATTTCCCGGGTTCGGTGAGGGTTCAATCGAAGATTTTTGTTGGTTCAATGACTACAATGGAAGTACTTGAAGGTACAATTATTTTTATCAATACTACAATCACTTGGGGTGCTAACTTGACGTAATACCCCAAATTTTGAACGGGAATTTCCCGGTATCGGTGACTGTACAATCGAAGATTCTTGTTCGTTCAATGAGTACAATGGAAGTACTTGAAAGTACAATTATTTTTATCAATAGTACAATCACTTGGGGTGTTGCGTCAAGGTAGCACACCAAACTTAGACCAGGATTTTCTCGGTATCGGTGAGGGTACAATTGAAGATTTTTGTTGGTTCAATGAGGACAATGGAAGTACTTTCAAGTACAATTACTATTGTACAATCACTTGGGGTGCTGAGTAAATTTAGAATAAAAAATTTTGACCGGGAATTTCCCGGTTTCGGTGAGGGTACAATCGAAAATTCTGGTTGGTTCAATGAGTACAATGCAAGTACTTGTAGGTACAATTATTTTTATGAGCAGTACAATCACTTGGGGTGCTAACTTGACGTAGTACCCCAAATTTTGACCGGGAATTTCCCCGTATCGGTGAGGGTACAACCGAAAACTTTTGTTGGTTCAATAAGTACAATGGAAGTACTTGAAAGTACAATTATTTTTATCAATAGTACAAACACATGGGGTGCTACGTCAAGTTAGCACCCCAAATTTTGACCGGGATTTTCCCAGATTCGGTGAGGGTACAATCAAAGATTTTTGTTGGTTCAATGAGTTCAATGGAAGTACTTGAAAATAGAATTAAATTTTTTTCAATAGTACAATCACTTGGGGTGCTGCGTCAAGTTAGCACACCAATATTTGACCTGGAATTTCCCTGTATCGGTGAGGGTACAACCGAAGTTTCTTGTTCGTTCAACGAGTACAATGGAAGTTCTTGAAAGTACAATTATTTTTATCAATAGTACAATCACTCGGGGTGGTGCGTCATTTTAGAATCAAAAACTTTGACCTAGAATTTCTCGGTTTCGGTGAGGGTACAATCGAAAATTTTTCTTCACTCAATGAGTACAAAGGAAGTACGTTATGATACAATTTTTTTAACAATATTACAATCACTTGGGGTGCTGACTTGACTAGTACCGCTATTTTAGACCGGGAATTTCCCGGTTTGGGTGAGGGGTACAATCGAAGATTTTTGTTGGTTCAATGAGTACAATGGAAGTACTTCTGGGTACAATTATTTTTATCAATAGTACACTCACTTGGGTTTCTATCTTGGCGTAGTACCGCTAATTTTGACCGGGAATTTCCCAGTTTCGGTGAGCATACAATCGAAAATTTTTGCTGGTTCAATAAGTACAATGGAAGTACTTGAAAGCACAATTATGTTTATCAATTGTACAATCACTTGGGGTGCTAACTTGACGTAGTACCGCTAAATTTGACCGGGAATTTCGCGGTTTCAGTGAGGGTACAATCGAAAAATTTTGTTGGTTCAATGAGTACAATGGAAGTACTTGAAAATAGAATTAAATTTTTTTCAATAGTACAATCACTTGGGGTGCTGCGTCAAGTTAGCACACCAATATTTGACCTGGAATTTCCCTGTATCGGTGAGGGTACAACCGAAGTTTCTTGTTCGTTCAACGAGTACAATGGAAGTTCTTGAAAGTACAATTATTTTTATCAATAGTACAATCACTTGGGGTGGTGCGTCATTTGAGAATCAAAAACTTTGACCTAGAATTTCTCGGTTTCGGTGAGGGTACAATCGAAAATTTTTCTTCACTCAATGAGTACAAAGGAAGTACGTTATGATACAATTTTTTTAACAATATTACAATCACTTGGGGTGCTGACTTGACTAGTACCGCTAACTTAGACCGGGAATTTCCCGGTTTGGGTGAGGGGTACAATCGAAGATTTTTGTTGGTTCAATGAGTACAATGGAAGTACTTCTAGGTACAATTATTTTTATCAATAGTACACTCACTTGGGTTTCTATCTTGGCGTAGTACCGCTAATGTTGACCGGGAATTTCCCAGTTTCGGTGAGCATACAATCGAAAATTTTTGCTGGTTCAATGACTACAATGGAAGAACTTGAAAGCACAATAATTTTTATCAATAGTACAATCACTTGGGGTGCTACGTCAAGTTAGCACCCCAAATTTTGACCGGGATTTTCCCGGTTTCGGTGAGGGTACAATCGAAGATTTTTGTTGTTTCAATGAATTCAATGGAAGTACTTGAAAGTACAATTATTTTTATCAATAGTACAATCACTTGGGGTGCTAACTTGACGTAGTACCTCTAAGTTTGACCGGAAATTTCGCGGTTTCGGTGAGGGTACAATCGAAAATTTTTGTTGGTTCAATGAGTACAATCGAAGTACTTGAAAACAGAATTATATTTTTTTCAATAGTACAATCACTTGGGGTGCTGCGTCAAGTTAGCACCCCAATATTTGACCTGGAATTTCCCCGTATCGGTGAGGGTACAACCGAAGTTTCTTGTTCGTTCAACGAGTACAATGGAAGTTCTTGAAAGTACAATTATTTTTATCAATAGTACAATCACTTGGGGTGGTGCGTCATTTTAGAATAAAAAATTTTGATCTAGAATTTCCCGGTTTCGGTGAGGGTACAATCGAAAATTTTTCTTCACTCAATGAGTACAACGGAAGTACTTTATGGTACAATTTTTTTTATCAATATTACAATCACTTGGGGTGCTGACTTGTCTAGTACTGCTAACTTTGACCGGCAATTTCCCAGTTTCGGTGAGGAGTACAATCGAAGATTTTTGTTTGTTCAATGAGTACAATGGAAGTACTTGAAAGGACAATTATTTTTATCAAAATACAATCTCTTGGGGTGGTATCTCATTTCAGAATCAAAAACTATGACCTGGAATTTCCCGGTTTCGGTGAGGGCACAATCGAAAATTTTTGTTGGTTCAATGAGTACAACGGAACTACTTTATGGTACAATTATTTTTATCAATAGTACAATAACCTGGGGTGCTAACTTGACGTAATACCCCAATTTTGAACGGGAATTTCCCGGTATCGGTGACTGTAAAATCGAGGATTTTTGTTGGTTCAATGAGTACAGTGGAAGTACTTCATGGTACAATTATTTTTATGAGCAGTACAATCACTTGGGGTGCTAACTTGACGTAGTACCCCAAACTTTGACCGGGAATCTCCCGGTATCGGTGTGGGTACAATCGAAGATTTTTGTTGGTTTAATGAGTACAATGGAAGTACTTGAAAGTACAATTATTTTTATCAATTGTACAATCACTTGGTTTTCTATATTGAAGTAGTACCGCTAAATTTGACAGGGATTTTCCCGGTATCGGTGAGTGTACAATCGAAGATTTTTGTTGGTTCAATGAGTACAATGGAAGTACTTGAAGGTACAATTAGTTTCATCAATATTACCATTACTTGAGGTGCTAACTTGACGTAGTACCGCTAACTTTGACCGGGAATTTCCCGGTTTCGGTAAGGGTACAATCGAAGATTTTTGTTGGTTCAATGAGTACAGTGGAAGTACTTGAAAGTACAATTATTCTTATCAATAGTACACTCACTTGGGGTGCCAACTTGACATATGATCAGAAAAGGTAGATTTAGCAATCCATAACGTATAATCGAAATCTACATTGTAATTATGTAATGCAGACACTTGTATTGACACAACAAGTACTCCTATAGACCTCATTTTCCACATATGAGTAAATGTTGTTTCAAACAGTCCTTTTTGGCTACAATCAGTTCTTTCTAGCTTTCGTTTCATTCAAACTACTTCAAATACTGCTTGCCTCCTTGACCAGGCATTGTTTTCTGCCGAAACGTACATGGAAATTTGCTACATACTCATAAAAATACAATTAAAGAGTAAATTCTACCTAAATCATGTTCAGGCTACTTCAAATGGCACTTTTCTCTCTATATATTGTCCTCCATGTTTGCAAAGTAGTCTGTATTATTTTAATCCAAGCTTTTCGCGTTCATATACGTGTTCAACCTAGTTTAAATGACACTTTTCTCGTTACATGTTGACTAGGTGTCGTTCTTAGGAATTTTCTTTGTATTAATAAAGCGCAAAATATAGACAATTTTGATTTACCAGACTTGATTTTCCATTTAATATGTAATTGTGGAAATATATTTCCTGAAAATAATGTCTACATTCCATTCTGAACAGTCCCTCGTGCGAGAAAATCTAAACAATGAGTCCTTAGTACCATATTTTTTCGTGAAAATATTGATTTTTTCCTTAATATTTGTGTTGAAATACCTATTTCAATGTCTGATATTAACAAAATTGCATTGCACATTGTCAAATTCAAGCAATCACCCACTTCGATGACTTCCTTTTTATATTCAAGTACTTGTTTTGTATCAACTAATTTCCAATATGGTGTTATTCTTGTATTTTCGGGTTTCAATAACACTTCAAAGACTAATAAGTGGCCTTGATTCCCCGAGTTTCACATCAATTACTCCTTTTCATGTTTTATTATAGTTCTTTCTACTTTAAATGACCTTTTCTCGCTACATATTGACTCTATGTGGTTGCAAGGAGTCCCTTCCCGATAACAAACACCAAAAATAGTCCCAACTTTTATCTGAGAAGCTTGCTTTAGAGACCTCATAACACGTTTGTCACTTTTTACTCTATAGATTGAAAGCAAATAATCCTTTCCGAGGGTAAATCGATATAAAATACAATGCAAATATTCATTTCTACTTTAATGACTTGCTAAAATGTCTCTTTCATGGTAAATACAGCCTTTGAAGTACGAGTTTGATGATTAGTTCCCTCTTTTCCTATTTCAAAACATGTCTTTTCTCGTAAAAACACCAATGAATACTTCTTATACACATGTGAAGCACCAACAAGCCTTCAAAATAGTTGCTAATAGGGTAAATTCTACTTAAGGGAATTCTAAGGGACATGCAGGTCGGAAGGGATCTCGTACATTTTCGTATGCTTTATTTAGTCATTCGAAGCAGCAAACATCTAATATTAAGTTAAATTCAGATTTCAAATATGGTTTAAATGCGCCTCGACAGATATCGAAAGCAATAATCACCCTGTATTAAGGTAAATTCTCTTAAGAACAGAGTCGGAAATCCTCTCACATAGTTTCTGCACACCGTTCGAGAAAATATATACCCAATATTTCAAGTTAAAATAGCTTTGTACACATAAAGCACGCTTCCATGTAACTTTTCGTGTGGTAACTAAGACTACAAATAGCGATATTGCAGTAATTTCAGCTTTAAAATCTTAAGAGACATGTCGACTCTTCAATTACCTTTGGCTGACACTTCAGAAGCATGATACTAGGGTAACTTTTGCTTACAAGCGGCTTAAAACTCATAGCATACACTTCTTTGTGCACATAAAGCATTCCTTTGGAGCGCTAAGTGTGCAAACAAGAGCTATACTGCAGTAATTTCGGATTGCATTGTTCTATGCATATTTGAACCCATTACGAGACAAAATATATCTTATGTATAAATACATATATTCATATATCTAGAAATAGCAAAATAAGGATAGATAGATAAAACAATATATTTACTTTAAGTAAGAAAACTTCATCATTTTCCTCGTGTATGATTATTCAAGAAAAATTTATAAAACTATTTATTTTTCTTACCGTGTGCTGTAGAATCTCTCTCGTCCAAGAACACGAGGTTTTCAGTTCCGCCTAGCTACTCAAACACTGCAATAAATTAGTGAAGTATCTGTCGCATGCCATAACAGATGGTTTAATGTGTTACGTAGTAGCAATTAACATGTTTGGCTGGAAACAGAATTTCCCCACATTCGTCGCGGCCAGACTTCCGCTTCTCACGGTCAGGAGATTCCTAGCCTTCTCTGTTAGGTCAACGGGTTATTTATTTAATAAACCAAGGCCCGAAAGTGAACTCGCTAATGGCCAAAATATGTCACTTTCATCAAAATAATGGTCGAGATACTCCAATTTTGCTCCAAGTGGGGCCAGATGTTTGAATTTCGAGGGGGAGGATGGGATAAAAGCGACTTCATCTACTGCTTGATGATTAATTACACAATCCATTTATTAGAGAGAGGAGGGAAGAAACAGATGTCTTGTTTCTTCTTAAAATTTCAGAAGGGAGAAGTGGGGAACTTTTCTCTGCATCTGTCACTTCTTTGGCCTTTATTTTAGCTTGTCTGCAGACAGCTTATTGAGAGCCTATGGTTTTGTGGTTTTCAAACCAGCACTAAGGCAGGCAACCGGGTTCGTCTCTAACTCTGTGTCATCCTGACCGACGATTTCGACAAATCTAACGTATGTGTTCTTGATTTCTTATCGAATTCGTCCTACGGCAAGTAACACAACAATATAAATTTCCAATGAGTGGTCACTATAGAGTGCTCATAAAATAATAGACACTTATCTAAATTATAAAATAAAAAATAATAATAGCTGTAATTGCTGGATTAAACTATAAAAACAATGAAAATATATAACATGGAAGGCAATATATACATCAAATGACTAAAAAAACGTGTTAACAGACTGGTTACTGATTATTTCATGTATTGATAGTATTGGTCATTGCATAGAATATACATTGTATAAACAAAAAAGTGTTATCATATTGATCACTGATTATTTATCGTATTATTATCGTCGACTACTGCATAGATAATAGTTATTACTATAATTTAAGATAAAATGTTAATTTCTGGAACATTTGATGTAACGTAGTGAACGCGTACTGAAAAGCCTTCTTTAAGAAAATTGGATTAACGCAGTCAACGCATGTAACTCACACAACGCAAGCGTGCATGAAAGTTTTCGGGCGAATCCCAGTACTATACTACTAATAACCACTAAACAACGATAATACGTCGAAAGGCTCTACTTATGATCTATTAACATTCGAGATACCTGATCATTACGATATTTTCTGCATGGTACTGCTAGAGACAGGGTTATGGCTTCCATGTAAATTTTCTTCTTCTCTTTATACGATATATCTATTTGGTATTGTTTACCAAATCCACTGGACAACTTGGAATTAATTGCAAATGCGGAGACTGGATTTCTTTAATCTGAATCTTCATTCGCTCTTCTATTGTCAATTACAATCTCCCCACTGAAGTCAATGTTCAATGGATTCAATGAGACAGCATTGGATTTTTTTAACCTTTTTCTTAGATCGACTCTTTCTATAATTACGTTTCCTGCTCTTATTGCCATGTCCACAATTACAAGTTCCGTTGTGTACCTTTTCCTCCTTAGATTTACTTTTATCTTTCTCATGAGGTTTTATTTCATCTTCACCCTGGGGTTTTCTTTTATCTTTCCTTAACTTTTTGCGTTTCTTGTTCCCACGACTTTTCTTTTTATTACTGATGAGTACTTTACGATCTTCTCTTCTGCTCAATGTCATAACACAAATGATCAGCTTCTACCCCCTTACAAAAATCTATTTTTGTCTTTTGTTCGAGTTTCAACCATCTTTATTTGAATAAGTTTTGCCACTCAGCATCGTATCTTAAGCTACTATTCTTGAATCGTCTCTCTTGTTAGGTAGCGACGTCGCGATTTCTGTACATGTACATATATAGTTACGATATATATTTTGTGTCTTGCATACAGTTTTGGATACATTAGTGACCTTACTAATATTGTAAGTAACCTTATCAAGCTTACATTGTGACGTTATACTAGTTTTACGTCGAATAAACTGCTTCTGGGTGAACTTTTCATATATAGCAGTTTCCACTGATTCCATATGAAGATCACAATCTTGCATTATTATCCCTTCTTGAAATGGACTACCGTTGACATTTATCACGTGATTCTCATTTTTATTATTACTTGTCATTATCATGGTTTCTTGATTATATTCACTAGTTGTAGAATCACAAATCTCTATTCTTTGTTCTTCATCAGAATTTTCATTAGTATCTTGGCAACTTGAAGGAGTTACATCTGAAATTGTTTCTATACTTAGTTCTTTAGAAGCCATGTTTTTGAACATAACTATCACATGACTTTCTTCCATTGTAAATAAGCATTCTTTTCTATTATCTTGTAGAATTTTGTAATATATTATTCATTTTCTCAACCTTTTCTATCCTTCGTTTCTGTTTCTCTTCCTTTTCTTCTTTATCTTTTCCTTCCACATTAACAAGAACATATTCATCATCTCGTAAAGATATCGTTTCACCTTCCAATGTTTCTTGCTGTTTACGTGTCACACTTCTAATGATATGTATTGGTTCTCCAGGATCATCTCCTCCTGTTACTCCGCCGACTTCGATTTTATTTGGATACATGATCAGTCACTAGATCGAGCTTTTGCGTTTCTTTCCCTATAAATGAATATGTAGCGTACTTTACATGATGCTGAAGAATAAATGTCGATTTCCTATTTAGAACATTATTAATATAAATTTGTTTTCTCAACTTTAATTTAACGTTGGATTAATTGAACAGTTCTTGATCTACCTCGATATTAAATCCAAAAGTAGATCACCAACCATAGAGACAAAAATATCAAAATATAAAATAACAAACAACAACGCCTAGCAAATCAATATAAATGTTAACTATTGTAAAATAGAAGTGAAGGAAGTGTCATCTTACGCTTCTTGACAGGATAGTTATGGCGTTAATAAGTCATAATTTTGAAGTGTATTGGAGACCAATTTGCACTCCGGAATTGATCTTTGGTGCTCTACGAAGAATGGAAAGATTCGATAACGTTAACATATGTACAGGAAGTCCACAGGAATGACGAGAGGTTCGACTACCGTCCACATTAAGCGAGTATTCGCCTTATAATTGCTGATTTTAAGAGTTTTATTATTAGGGTAAGTATCCATAAATCAGTGGAATTCAATCATTATTTACATGGTGCACTTCTTTCTATATTTCTCTCGTAGACCTTTTCCCTCCTGGTCACTATTTGAACGCTCTTTCGCATAATGCTTGCATACCTTTTCACCCGAATTAGCGTGAAAAATAAAAAGTTTCCATAGTCTAGGAACAAAATTAAGATGTTGGTGAAAGGAGGGGTTATAAAACTGAATTGTCTTCCAAATAGGATATTGGCTTAAGGAACTTAACTACAAAAAAAAAAAAAAATCAATCCTTCACATTTTTCGCCATAAATTAAAGACGTTTAATGAAAAAAGTGGTTAAGTGACAAGTGGAAAGTGTCAAGTAATAAACAAAATATGTTAAGTGTTTAGAAAGTAATAATTAAAATAAAATGCTTAAATAGCGTCAAAACTCGCCTTCAGAAAGACATAATAAACTCGCCAAATTTCTTGAACTTGAACTTCTTGAGCATGCAACCAGAACATTTTAACATAGGTATATAGAACAAGTGAATACTTTTACAGTATGCATAATATTCCGTTTTAGTTTTTTTGTAAATATATATTTCTACTATTTCTTTCTTGTGTATTAAAATTCTAGTGAAAAAAATATTATCCTTGTTATTAATAACGATAATTTGATAATGAAAAGCAAAATTGTCTTTAGTTGTATTTCTCCACACACAGTTGAGAGTTAAAGCTTCGGAGGTGGGTCATTAGGAAGAAGTATCTAAACCTTGTCTTTTTCTTGTTTCCTCCCCTTCTTTTTGGACTCGCAGGTAATTTACTTTCCTCTTATAAGTGGGGTAATTTATTGCCTCTTCGCGTGCGGGCGTCACTGGAGCTCCACCTCAGATAGATGCTAAATGCAAAAGACCACACAGCTCGTTGTTTAACCATACAAAACAGTGCCTTTGTTATTTGGCGCAAACTTTCTGTGTTGTTCATGTGAATCCAGTAATTACAACGTGTACCGGTATTGCAAATATTGACAGGACATTTTCTATGACTTCATATTTATATGATCACTATGAAGACAATCGTTATTTAACATATATTTATTCTCTTTTCGGCATCAAGCTGCTTCCTTGTATTGATGGAACAAATACGTTGATACGCATTATTATCTCGTAAATCCACTGTGCGTGAAACCAACTATCTCAAGGTTTTTTATTTAGTGTACCTTGGGACACTTTGAGATACCTGAAGTTTACCTCGCATATTAAGAGAATTTGTCCAGATTCCCATCCGCAAAACGAATCTGGAGTTCCAGTAGTGATTCCGCCAGACCCCCTGCGGGGGCTGTTTACCCTACAAACTCGACAACACCCCCCACAACTTAAAATTCTTGCTCTGAAAAATCGATAGAAACGTACCAAACTTCACTTACACCCTTCCCCCCAAACTGGCGGAAACCCTGAGTTCCAGGCTACTAATTAAGCGTTGAAAAAGCATTTAAATTTTTTTGTAATGGCTTCGCTTTAAGTCAAATACATACATCTGTTACCCATTATATTATTAGTGTCAATTAACAATTTGAATCCATCTATGACGTATTTTCATTTATTTATTTATTATTTATTTCGTCTTGTTTTAGATGGCGAAGTTAAGGCCATCACGGCCTTTTTTTTTACACTCACCGTCAATACAGTGTAACTAAAAGTTTCAATAAAAAAAACACTCACACACAATAATAATCAATCTATAGACTAATGATAAAAAAGAAAACGAAAATAAAAGTGGACTAAACTACAAACTAAGACAAGCGATTCTCCTCACACCCAAACACACACACACACGTTCACACTACAAAAAATACACAAATATAGATAATTACACAATTGGAAACACCATAGAAGTAAATAATATTATTAAATCATGACACAGTTATGAACATGGAAACAAAAGGCGGAGCTGGTCAACATTTAACAATTAGAATGAATAAAGTGAAAATTGTCTTTTCGGTGGGCTTCACCAATACTTCCCAAGCACTTAACGAATTGTTAGTTACAGAATCTAATGGTTTTCAAAGAACTTAAAGCTTCTTTACGACTCATTAAATTCTAACGAAGGTTGATGAAACCCACTATTAGCCGCGTTGCACTGAGAGGTGGTTGTAGAGCATAAACTTAAAATTTGATAATGAAGTTGACTCTCTGATTGAGATAGGCAGCGAATTCCGTTTGCGGGACACCGAAACCGTAAAAGACTTAGGAATGGAAGGAAGAGTTGTGGTGGGGAATGTAAAGTAGTAGGTTCATACGTGATTTAGTATAGCGATTATGATTATCGCTCAGAAACTTAAAACGCTGTAAAAGGTAGGGAGGTTGCTGAACACACAGTATTTTAAACAACAGAAGTAATGAATGAAATTTCCTTCATTCCGAGACTTTCAACCACTGCAGCCTATAGAAATACGGCGTTAGATGGTCAGAACGTTTAAGATTAAATATGAAACGAACAGAACCATTTTGAATGCGTGTTAGCCGGTAAGTCAGTATTTCATCTAGGTTAGCAAGAACCACATTGCAATAATATAAATAAGGCATTACTAACGCCTGTGCAAGAGTTTTCTTATGGGAAAATGAAATAAAATTTCTAAGTCTGTTCAATGTATGTAAAACGGCAAAGGCATTTCTAGAGACAGTGCTGACATATTCCATCCACGTTTGATTCCAAATAAGACCTAAATTTTTCACCGTATCCGAGTAAGGAAAAACGACTCCATCTAGAAGCATATTAGGAAAATAGTACGATTGAACGGACGAGAAGATAGGTTTTGAGGCTATACGAAGACATTGAGATTTAGATGCATTTAGAATCAGGTCATTATCATTTGACCACTGAACAATCATTTGTAAGTCCTCATTCAGTTTGGTTATAGCTGTAGTTAGCCCATTTGGAGAGCAGGAAATGTATAATTGGAAGTCGTCGGCGTGAAGGTGATACTTACAGTGCTGCAATACAGATGGCAAATCGTTTATATACAATCATAAAAGAAGTGGACCTAGTACGCTACCATGAGGAACGCCATGATGAAGAGGTTTCAACAAGGAATCTATACAAGACACAGATACATATTGCGAACGGCCACTTAAATAATTCTGAATCCATTTTACAGAAGTGTCTGAGAAGTTGAAAATCCTTGATAGTTTGAGAAAAAGAATATTGTGATTTATAGATTGGAAAGTTTTACTGTAATCAAGAAGTGCAAGGATTGTTATTTTCCTATTGTCAAGAACATAACGAATGTCATCTTTTATATGAACCAGAGCAGTGGCGGTGCTACAACCTTTCCGAAAACCTGATTGGAAGGGGTTAAGAAGACTATAAGATTCTAAGTAAGAACGAATCTGATCACTTACAATCAAGCAGCCAATTTTTCTGTATTATTGGGGCGTCTATATTACAAAAAATGCTCATTAAGAGTGTCAGGCGCAATGTGCATAAGTGTATCATTTGCAGAATGCTTTTTATCTCTGATTCCGAGAAGTTTTAGCCTTTTCCACAATTGGCCTTGCTTTTCTTTTATTATTGTGTCATACGCAAATTTTAGTTTGGCTTTACGTACAGATTGAGTGCAACGGTTTCGAAAGTACCAGCTCTATACGCTTCAAAACTCTCTCCGGATCCTGAGGGGTTGAGTTTTAGGTCCCTACAATATTTTCTGTACGCTCCATCGCGGCTGGCCATTAGGTTTAGTAACTCGTTGCTGATCCAAGGGGCAAGGGGAAGAGATATACGTTTTCTTTTAATGGGGGCTTGTACGTTATATAGTTGAAGGATTAACGAGTTAAGAAAGGAATATACAGGGTGAGTCAAAATTATGTTACCACTCGAATGGGAAAAATATAAATTTATTATAGTATACGGGCTTCACATGATACTGTCAATCGTTGTTGTATGTAATGAATATGATAGCGAACAGGTTGATCCAACATGTAAATGAATATGTAAATGAATATGATTTATCATATTTGATGACGTGGTACATTTCTACCATTTGTGTGGTAACATAATTTTGACTCATCCTGTATATTCTCTTGCTAGGGTGCCCTTGATTAGGAATGTTGATAACACGAATATTTATTTTGTATACAGTGCTGGATGAGGCTATTTGGGACCCCCGGGCTACTGACTCTGTTAAGGTCCCCATCAGGAGCATATCCTGTGGGTAATCGAAGCTTCCACCGAACCCTTAGCTTGTGAACAATTATAAGTTGCACGAGTATTATTAATTTACATGAAAGTGAGGCAGTCCGTACAGCAAATATTTGCAAATTGTCTTTTTTTATTTAGATGTATTTTCCAACCCCGCCTAAGCTTCGATTCTTTTTACCGCAGTCTTGGACAGAAAGCTGCATGCTTTAACACATAGCTCCGGCAAATTAGCACCTTTTTGGGGCTAAGAATGGAAAAAACTAAAACAGAAATAAAAATGGGTGAAAATGCTCAGAAAAGTGCTCCGACTGACATACTAAAGGTCCCCGGAAATCCCAGGAAATGTTTTACGACATCAACATCGCGACCACTGCCAAACGAGTTACCCAGATAAAATAACGATATCTTCGTTACGGTTCAATGTAGAGACGTAATTTTGGCGTCATTTTAAAGAACATAGAAACGACAGTTTTATGTAGAGACACAACTGTCCATAAAACACATACATTTAGAGATGATATGCTCTAAATTCTAAAATTTAGAAAAATATGTTTCCTCTTCAGTTTTGAACCTTAAATTTCTCATAAACGACGAAGAATACATAAATTTTACTTGAGATAAACATAAAAGAGCATTATGTAAGCTTTCGTACGATGCCTTTATATTTCCTATATCTAACAAACTGTGCGAGTAATTCGATTTTACATCGACCGATTTGTGTTCGATTGTGCCACTGAAGCAGACTCATTCAGGAGGAGTTCCACTGATAAAAGATAAGAATATGTCCGTCACGATTGAATATATATAAATAACTTTGGTGTCGTTTCAAACAACAAAGATGGAAAGTATCTCTAATTATTTAGGATATCTACATTCACTTTACATGTTTATCACTATAAATTTCATATTTCATCCATCTTCAGGTATGGTTGGTTATCTGCATTCAGATCGATAATGTCACCATCAGGACCTAGAAAATACTCCTGTTCCTCTCTTTCAGAGTTAAAACAGACAGTTCCACGACATTGTGCAGACATCACTGAACACTTAATACCTGCTTGTCTGTATCCACATGAGCTTACACATCAAGTCTTACAATTACAAGTTATCAATTTGAGAATATAATTTGGAGATGGAGAGTTGACTGTTTTAATTGGAAAGCAGAATATTTCCAACTACCTTCCGATCCCTGTTTTCGGCTGGCAAGCAACATCCATACCAAGCTTGAACTTAGTTATACACACGTAAATTATGCTTATATGCAGCTTCAGATGTAGGTGCAAGTGCAACTAACTGCATTTCAGTATGTGTTGGGGCACGAGTAATTGCTTTTGCAAAAGCATGGTGGCGATATTCATTCAGGGATGTGACATTGTGTGATGCTCTGTAAAGAGCTCCGTTTCTCGGTAATGAAACTGTTCTTCTGCTTTTGAAACTGTGTTATGTGACTCTTCATGGTCGTTGAATACAGATACCACTGTCTGGAAGTCCGCAGTTCCGCATGCTGAGATATCATAGTATAGATTTTTTCTTACTATGTCGAAACAAGGCAGATGTAGTGCCGCACCCTGTCACAGTGTGTGGGAAAAGCAGTGACTTTTTAAACGAATTTCGACGATGTCGAGAAGACAATGATCTTGAGAAGTTTGTAGATTGGTTTAGGCTGCACCCATCATTTCCGGTTCAGCCAAAACTAATGTCCATTGCATCAGGGCTGACTGGTGGAAAGGGTACTAATTGTGACTATTGATGATGTTAAAAGAGTATTGACACTGAGAGTGGCAGGAGGTAGTTTCGATTGTGAAAAGGTGAAGAGAAAGAGCAAAGTGGTTACACTATTAACTGTAACAGCAGGCATTAAAATATCAGAAGAAATTATGCCAGTGAATAGTTCTCAGCTATTTAACCGTATACTGTGTCATAAAATTAGATGAAGAGCTTCCTGAATGTCTGCTGTATGAACTATCCCCTACCCTTTGTCATTGTTTGACGTGCCCATGTGAAAGAGAAATAAATCACAGCCAAATAGTATATTCCAAACAGAATCTACCAGAAACGGAGGAATGACAGCAAACTACTTTCTCATTGATGGAGGCCTTCTTTCACATAGAGTAGTGTGGCCTCAATACGCGACTTATAACGAAGTATACCAGCTTTATATATCTTATGTATTAACCAACTACAACAGTAATGCTACTGTTGTCTTCGATGGTTACGTCAACACTCCACACACAAAATTAACTGAAAATTTGCGTCGATCAAGGCTAGGTTCGTGTTCAGACATATTGTTCGAGGAGGATATGATTTTATCAGTACATCAAGAGAAGTTCCTCACCAACGCTCATAATAAAGCGCGACAAATAGCACAGCTTCTACAAAAGCTCGCAGATGCCGGTTTAACGACGAAACAGGCAGATGGTGATGCAGGTACTGTTGTGGAGTTAATGTCACGTGGTATGGAAAATGTGTGTTTTGCGGTGAATATGTCGTTAATTTTCTTCTCCTTGTTCCATCTACCCATCCAACCTAAAACATGCCGTTCTTGAAAGTAGGCAGAGCTAGATACCATAGTTCTCAACTTCTTCAACAGGAGATCGGCGACCTAGTCAGCGTGAACATCCTTGTATGGTCTTTCGAGGTGGATATGTATTTACTGAAGCCTCACCTGAAGTATATACTGTGTAGGGATGGACACGAGTCGAGCTAAAACTTGACTCGACTCGAATTCGAGTCAAGTTTCGAGCCGAGACAGAGGTAATTTTTTCGAGTCGAGTCCAGTTTGATATTTGGCTCGCCCGTGTGACTCATTTTAGCTCGATTTTAGTACAGGTAAAATAAACCAAAAATAGACCCCAAAATGGAAAAATTCCTGCATTCATGAAACTGTGATAATAAGTTACCTTAGACATGAGGTTCACCAAACCGAATAATGCATAACAATTCTAGGTGGGAGGGTGTTTTTGCAGGGGCAAGGGGATTCCATTGTTGCGTGCAATAGGCATGTGAGGTGTCGATTTATAGGTCTTTTGGTACGCTGAATCGAATGAAAACATCATCCGATGAAAAGAACCAACCGCAATAAAAATTAAGCGCGGAGGGTGAATTTAGAGGGGTGGCGATTATTTTGCATGTTAGGTAGATTTCTTTATAAATATGTCTAATGCAGAGACTCTTATGTCAGAAATTCCGTAAAGTTTCTATGTATTTTCTCCGATCATCATGCCCTGATACGAAAACCACCCTCAGTTCAGATGTTTATATATACAGATGCTTATCAGAATAATGGAAACACCTGTAGTTGGCAACACGTCAGATGTATGGGTTGGCAGTGGTGTCGTGGCGACCGCAGCGCCGGACTGCTGGTGGTGGTGTGTTAGGTCGGTCTCCATACTACGTCAGGCGTCGTGGAACAGGAGTGTGCAGTGGCTGCAGCAGACGGAGGTAGTGTAAAATGGGAGACCTCTCAGAGTTTCAAAGAGGGCAAATTGTTGGTGCGCGGTTATGTGGAGTGAGTGTGACGGCAGTGGCTAGTGTGTTAGGTGTGTCGCCAGGGACAGTGTCGAAGGTGATGACGGCCTACACAACACACGGGAAAACCACATCGGGGAAGTGGAACAGTGGGCGGAAGAAAAGCATCAGTGACAGGGCACGCCGGGTATTAAAGCGCATTGTCACGCGGAACCGTCGTGCCACTGCGGCGCAAGTGACGGAGGAACTAAATCAGCTCCTCCCCCAACCTGTTTCGACAATCACAGTCCGCCGCGAATTACATGACATGAACTTACGGGGTCGTGTTGCACGGGCCAAATCTCTCATCAGGGACCAGAACGCTTTAGCTCGCCGCAAATGGTGCCGCGACAATGCAACTTGGACCGTTGACGACTGGAAACGTGTGGTATGGTCGGATGAGTCACCATTCACCCTATTCCAAACCACGGGCCGTGTTTATGTGTGGAGAACGTCCAAAGAAGCGTATGATCTGCAGTGTCTCCGCCCAACTGTGAAACATGGCGGCGGCACGGTGATGCTGTGGGCCGCAATATCATGGTTTTCATTGGGTCCTGTGGTCACACTTCGCGGACGCATCACTGCCAACGATTATGTCGCAATTTTAGGAGACCACTTGCATCCTATGGTCCGGATGTTGTTCCCGGACAATGACGCCATATTCCAGGATGATAATGCACCCATTCACACAGCTGGAGTTGTTGCAGCGTGGTTTGAGGAACATCGGGATGAAGTTCAACACCTCCCCTGGCCCGCCCAATCCCCAGATCTCAACATAATTGAACATCTGTGGTCCATCTTGGAAACACGACTCCGGCGACGATTTCCACCTCCATCCTCTCTCACAGAACTG
>JAGDQP010020517.1:3392-33164 GCA_022664845.1 Lepisma saccharinum | reverse complement strand
CATTAACGATATAGAAGGTTCTATCCATCTTTTGAGATGAAAATCTTGCTTTTTCTGATCTTAGAACTTCAATGTTTATCTACTTCACCTACGTATTGCTTTTGCTTTTGTGAAAATATAACATTGACAGTTGGTAAAATATTCAACAAATAATGTCTTTTTTTTTTTTTTTTAAAGGAAGCCAACATGCAAACCAGCGAGTAAGAACTATCTACTAACTAAATCATTAATTTCTAATATAATTTTGATACCGTGTTAGACATGGTTGATTCATTACAGGTGTGAAATTAGGTAAATAAGATCTTACGTGCAGTCACATGTTTGGAATGTACACTTTGCAGAATGTTGTGCTGGAACTGTCGAACAACTGAATCCACACAAAATACCGCGTTGGCAGCGTTCTCTTCGTGTTGTTGCTTTTTTGAGAAATAATAATAATAAAGTTTTCGGGAAGATGATCGGGACGGGCGTAAGCCATAGTGCTGTCACCGCCCATAAAATTCATTTTATCTTTCAGGAAGACTGGTAACACAAAATTGACAGATGAGGAACTGTACGTTATTTGACAGAGCTGTCAGAACTTTTAAGCATGCCATAACAATTGTCTTATTTGAGTTTTCAAGACATCTTCGGGATTTTGCCGGGCCTATCACTGTAATTCAACAGGCCCTCACCGCCCTGGTCTACATTACATTGGGAGAAGAAATCTCATTGTGAGATAACTTATGACAGCGGGTTTTATTTTCAAGGGCGGTGATCCCCTTCCCGCTGCCACTCCCAGTGCAATATCTTCGACCTGTTTAGTGCAGCCGGCTGCATCGCGAAGACTTCCTGAAATGTCAATCACAATTACCCACTGAAATCTCTGTGTTCATCACAGAACAGACAAGAGGATCAGGGACACATCAGGACGTCATTGGGAACTTCAAAATAATGCTAAGCAAACAGTATTCACATTGTTGACTTGATGATATAAAGAAACCATGACGGAATAACAATCACTATAAAATAAACTTGCAAAATAACAATTGATTTCGTATTGTCAGTGTTGTATTCCTCGAATGTGACTGTCAAGATTTTTTTCTGTATTCTTGGTCTCCCACCAGGCGCCTTCCCAGGTGGCGGATAGGGGAATGCCGACCAGATATGGTGGGTACCGGAAATATTCCGGGGCGGACCAAAACCAGTACTGCTGCCTTGCAGTTAGTAGAGGGATCTACAAAGGCTATAGGGGAAGATAACCCCGAACAAAAATATCATAGTGAGGGGAAGCAGCATCACCATTACCACTCTGAGGCTGAAGATGAATGACATCGGCAAGGCTCAGAGATGGACAGAGCACGACATCTTGAATGTCTACCTTTACTGCGAGGTCGTAGAGCTGACAACTCTACACCGCTAAAACATGTCAAGAAATAGTAACAGATGGTTCATGGATTCTCCTGGGGTAAAATATTCCGGAGGTAAACTAGTCCCTCATTCGGATCTCCGGGCTGGGACTGCTTCAGGGGGCTCCAAGAACAGGATTAAGAAAGACCTTAGAATAGGAACGTGGAACGTACGAACATTATAACAAACGGGCGCTCTTCAGGTGGCGGTACGCGAGACCGAGAAGTACGAGCTAGACGTATTAGCGATACAAGAAGTTCGGTGGGAGGGTCAAGATAGCATCCCACAGGGCAAGTACACTTTCTACTACGGGGGAACACAGTCTCACGATTTCGGAACAGGATTCCTCATTAAGAACAGTATCCTTCAGGCGGTTCAAAATATAGAGTTCGTAAACGAAAGGCTATCGTACGTTACGATACATACTCGATGGGGCAACATGGTTTTATTAAACGTCTATGCTCCGACCGATGTGGCTACTGATAACGACAAAGATATATTCTACGATGAGCTAGAAAGGCTGTTTGACCGAATGCCGAAGTATAATTCGAAAATTGTGTTGATTGATTACAACGCAAAGGTAGGGAGGGAAGAAAAATATAGACCTACTATAGGAAAATACAGCCTTCGCGAAAGAAACAACAACAATGGAGAAAGACTGATAACTTTCGCGATTTCGAAAAACCTACTGGTAAAGAGCACGTACTTTGAACACAAAGACATACACAAATACACATGGGTATCTCCGGACGGCAAAACTCTCAACCAGATAGATCATGTATTAGTAGACAGACGAAGACACACCAACCTAATGGATGTTATTTCGTACAGAGGAGCGGAAGGTGACACAGACCATCAATTAGTGATCACAAAAGTAAGGGAAAAGTTATGCAACGCGAACACAGAAAGCAAGGGATCAAAACAACTGAAATTCGAAGTGAAACGATTAAATAATCCGAGCATAAGAGCAGATTACCAACTCGAACTCTCAAATAGGTTCGAAATCCTAGCCGACTCGAGTAATAATAATGATATAAAAAATGAAATTGATGTAAGTAAGATGTGGGAGGCAATTCGTGTAACAATTAAGAGTGCAGCGAAGGAACGTATAGGTGAGAAGAAACAACAGAAAAACAAACCTTGGTTTCATGAAGAATGCCTTAAGCTTCATGAGGAACGAAAACAAGCAAGGCAACGATGGCTAAGTAATAAAAGCGAAGCAAATACCAACCACTACAGCAACGAAACGCTACACGCGGGTTCAGAAACAAAAAGCGAGAATATCTGACGCAGAAGATTCAGGAGATAGAGGAAAACGGCAAGACAAATAACATACGAGATCTATACAAAGGGGTAAACTCGTTAAGGAAAGGTTACCAGCCGAGGTTAGGAATGGTTAGAAATGAACGTGGAGATCTCCAGGCTGATCCGACTAAAATTGTCGATGTGTGGAAAAGTTATTTCGATAAACGTCTTAATGTACACAAGGGGGAAGAAACAGAGCAATTTGAAATCCATATCGCAGAACCTAGCGAGATCGAGATCGAAATGTCGGTAAAGAAGTTGAAAATTTTCAAATCACCAGGAATAGACAATATTCTAGCCGAATTAATCAAAGCAGGAGGAACGGCACTAATCAAGGAACTACATAAATTGATAAGTGCTATATGGAGAAAGGAGGAGCTCCCAGAGGAATGGAAAACCTCAATAATAGTTCCGATTTACAAAAAAGGCGATAAATCGGACTGTAATAATTACCGCGGAATCTCGTTACTTCCAACCTGTTACAAGGTATTAAGTAATATTCTGGTAACACGCCTAAGTGTATACGTAGATGAAATAATTGGAGATCACCAATGTGGATTTAGAAGAAATAGATATACGTTGGACCAGATTTTTGCTTTGAGACAAATTTTGGAGAAGAAATGGGAATACAATGGGACGGTTCATCAGCTATTCATTGATTTTAAGAAAGCATATGATTCTATCAAAAGGGAAAAGTTATACAGCATCCTGATACGATTTGGAATTCCGAAAAAATTGGTTCAACTAGTGAAGATGTGTCTCAGCGACCCCATAAACAGAGTACGGATAGGTAATGTCAGATAGTTTCAAGATTCGCAACGGATTGAAACAAGGCGATGCCTTGTCCCCACTATTGTTTAACTTTCCGTTAGAATATGCGATTTTAAAAATTAAAGGGGACAAAAAGGGACTATCATTGAATGGTTTGAATCAACTGTTTGTATACGCGGATGATGTAGATTTAATAGGGGACGATATAGATGCACTACAAAGCAACACCGATGTCTTCGTAGAAGCGTGCGATGAGATAGGTCTACAGGTAAACATAGATAAAACAAAATATATGATAACAAGCCGAAGCACAGGAAATGAAGGAATTAAGAACATAAGAATTAGGGATGAGGTCATACAGAAAGTAAACAAATTTAAATACTTGGGAGCATACGTAACAAGCAAAAATGAGGTAACGGAAGAAATAAACAATCGCTTAGTATCGGGGAACGCATGTTTCTATTCAGTCCAAAAACTTCGAACATCGCGATTAATATCAAGGAAATTGGAATTAAACATATACAGAACGGTTATTCTGCCGGTAATACTTTACGGTTGCGAAAGTTGGAGTACGACCCTAGCAGATGAACATAAATTACGTGTATTTGAAAATAAGGTTTTGAGAAAGATATATGGGCCGAAACGGGACGGGATGACTGGAGAGCGGAGGAGACTGCATAATGAAGAACTCCACGGAATGTACGATTCATCACATGTTGTAAAAATAATGACATCGAGACGACTAAGGTGGGCAGGGCATGTAGCTCGGATGGGGGAAAAACGAAGATTATATTCTATCCTGGTTGGAAGGCCGGGTGGAAGGAGGTCATTGGGAAGACCGAGACGTCGTTGAGAGGACAATATTAGAAGAGATCTTCGAGAAGTAAGTGTTTGTGATGAAAACTGGCTTGATATTGCCCAGGATAGAATTCAGTGGCGAACGTTTGTTACTGCGGCGATGAACTTGCGAGTTCCATAAGCCATAGAGTTAGTTAGTTAATGTTTGAACACTATTTTTACTGGACTATTTCCTGCTCACCAAATTTTCTCTCCATGTATTTCTTATGGGAGTTCTGTTCAGAATCTTTGTCCTGTCCTGGACCGATTCCCAAGGATATTTTTTTAATGTTCATATTTATGCCTAGATATGCTATTAAGTATTCCGGCCGCAGACGAATTCCAGTGTTGTCAACGAATTACAAAAATACGTATATTTAAAACTGTCTCCATACTATTATACGGATCAACACCAAACTTAACACTTAGGTACTAGAAGAGATCACAGAGATATTCTATGCGCCTCATGTCCCACATTTTTCAATGTTATGTTTTGAAATTGGTTTCAATATTCTCCCCAAACTTGGAAGTTACGTACGAGGACAAGCGATGGAGTTACTTTAGATGACGCAGTTGGCATTGATGCTAACCAATTTTATAAGTACAATATTTCAAATTATTTCCATATCGTTTAAAGTATCCGTAACAAACTTATGAACGTATTCGATCCAATACAAGAACACGGCGGATGGCATCTCAATTGTCAATGTTTCCAACCTATATTAAAATTTAATTTTCGAATGGCTCTTATGCAGTTGGATGAATTCGCATCAAAGTTGACATGAACATTCGAGATCGTAGAGGGTCCACCCTCTAACTGTCCCAGTTTTCAGTGTTTATTATTATTATTATTTATTCTACTCAATGGAAAAAGGTGTATATTATCCCTATACACAAAGGTGGCGATATAGCTTCAAACGAAATAGACTACGTTCTAGCGAATAACAGGGAAATACTGCAAGACGTGTCTGTTCTGAAAAGTTTCAAAATGTCGAGTGATCATAGGATGGTAAGATGCAAGCCGAAACTATACACTAGACTTGAGAGAAAGAAGCTTATCAGAGGAAAACAGCCACTCTTAGATCTGGAAAATCTAGGGAAACACAGACCGGCATTCGAGATAGAACTAAGCAACCGATTCACCGCTTTGGAAGAGTTAGAAGATAAAGAAGACATAAATAGTAGAAATAAAATACTGAGTTATATAATAAAAGAAACAGCCAAGGAAATAGTAGGCACCAGAAAGAAAAGAGAGAGCAAAATCTCAGAAGAAACTAAACTCTTGATGAAGAAAAGAAGGGAAATGAAAGAAGAGGAAAATTACATAAAGAGGATTGAGTACATAGAACTAAATAAAACCGTAAGGAAGAAAATAAGAGAGGATGTACGAAGATACAACGAAAATCTTATTAGAAATATGATCGAGGAAAACAAGAGCCTGAAGAAAACCAATCAGGAGCTCATGATAGGTAAAAAGCAAAGACCAGACGGAGACGGGACATTACCACGAAATAAAGAAGAAATTATTAAAATATTTGAAAATTTCTACAGAGAATTGTATTACTGCAAAGAAGAACTAGGAAATGAAGATTCAGAAGAAAATGATGTAGATGTCCCAGACGTAATGAAAGAAGAAGTGGATAAAGTACTTCAAGGGATGAAGAACGGAAAATCGCCAGGAGAAGATGGACTCACAGCAGAGATGTTTAAATGGGAAGGTGAAAAGATGAAATAGGAACTTGCTAAATTATTCTCAATGTGCCTGAGGAAGAGAGAAATACCCTGAAGTTGGAATAATGCTGTTATCATTTTGTTGTACAAGAAAAAGGGACAAACAACGCGTCGAGAACCACAAACCAATTAGTTTACTGTGAATTCTATACAAAATGTTCACCAAAGTTATTTTGAATCGTATTGAACGAGACAGATTTTAACCGAGACTTTATTAATTTTGAACAGCCCAAATCTAAAAAAAACAGAACAAAAAAAAACGTTAATTTGCCAAGGACCGGTACAAGAGTTTCGCGCCCCGGTGGTTGAAAACCACTGATGTAGACTTTAATACGTTGCATATCCGTTAGTTTCTCGAGTGATCGGTAAACTCACCAGTGCCGGACCTAGGGGGGCGGGGGCAAGCGCCCTGGGCGGTACGTTTAGGCGGCAGCAAACAGTTAAAAATTAAAAAAAAAGAAACTCCTAAAAAAGGAAGTAAAATCGCCTATTAAATTGAAATCGACCTAAACGTGTTCAAAATTTCAATACCGGCACGCTAAGACATTTTTATGTTATTCCATACAATACAATCTACTTAAATCTCTAAAATTCAAAACCGTGATTCAAGTCAGATAGGCAGGAGATGCCTTACTGGAGTTAGTAATAGCGATGCTACGACTGGCTCCAGTCCAGAGAAGATAACAAAATTACAGTACATGACAATGCGAGACAATGTTGTGGCTGTCGCGTCGGCCGGACGTGTTGTTTGGCTAAAAAAAAAACGATGGAAAGGGTAGCAAAAGAGCGTGGAAAGGGCGGCTAACTCTAACTTTGCCCCCCATAGAAACAATTCTAGATTCAGCACTGAACTGCATTAATATGTTGCGTGTCTCACTTTTGGACACAGTGGGACAAAACGACCTCGACTACTTTTTCATTTCTTATAGATGTATCGAACAGCTAAAGAAAAAAATGTCAACGAAAATAATACTAGAGATAGCAACAGCGTTAACGATTTTTGTTCGATGTGTATTTATTGATTGAATTATAAAAAAAGTTATAAAGATCCATTTTTTGTGTGTCTCACTGTACCTCAGTTTCCCCTAATAAGAAGCAATCCAGTACCGTACCTTGTTATATTTGGGGCATGCAATTCAATAACTCTCATTTGCTGCATATATAATCTTAAAATCCACCGAAGTTTTGTGATTACTTTGCGATTAACAGCAAATTTATCTTGAAGTTTACTATCCGGATCCACGCAGTTGCCGATACCCCAAGCACGTGCCTGCCGAGACGTCAAATCAGTGATTCCGCCAGACCTCCCTCCCCCCTCGCAAATCCTCGAGAACACCCCTACAACTTTAATAAAATTTAAACTGTCAAAACTCGATAGAAACCGTACGAAACTCCACTTACAGCTTCCCAGTTTTGACTTCACTCCTCCCCCACCCAAACTGAAAATCTTGGCGAAATCCCTGCGTCAAATCGAAAATTCTGTAATCAGTCAGACCACCCCAGTAGGGAGCGTCACCCCCTTCAGAGATCTCGACCCCTCCAATGAAAACATTTCACTGTAGAAATTTAAAAAAAAAAACCTGCAAAATTCTACTTTACACTCTCCCAATTTTAGCTTTACATCCCCCAAATTAAAAATCCTGGCAGAATGCCTGATTATTTATAAGTCTACGTAGGAGGACGATGTGTATACCACACGTGCAGGCTCTTCATTCTTGTAAAATTTGTGGTTTTGCTATTCCACCACCGAAAATTGCATGATCATGAAAGTACACAGCTGCCATCTACTGTTCAATCAGGCATTTCATGTTTTGTGTATGCTCTTTAGTTCCTAGAATGACTAAGAGATGGCTAATGAATCAAGTGAACAGACTAAAAGCTGGTATTTTATAAATCTGGCCTACACAAATACACACTAGCTTTTCATCCCATCCTATTACATATTGTCTGCGAATTCCGAGATACGAAGGGGCCAAACGAACTTACGTGGCAAAATGTTTGGACAAAGCCAGAAATTTCGTACTTTGCGTAAAAACATAATCTTCACTGCTGTAAAGAAAACTGTCTGACAACAGATTGGAGATTCTGCCAGCCTCCCTCCTCCTCTCTGGGGGAATGTCACCCCCTCCCCCAAATTCTCGATAGTACTAACCCAACAAACATTAAAATTTGTACGTTCAAAAATCAATAAAAATCGTGCAGCACTCCATCTACAACATCCCACTTTTAGTGTTATACCCCACAAACTGGAAATCCTGGTTGACGGAACGTGATGTTCAGTTTATTATCATTATTATCAATTTCACCTTCCATGACTTCTGCTGGCTTCGATTTCGGGTCACTAGAAGAATATCCGTCTCCCGTATCGAGATCCATAACGATAGCACAAGAGGGAAATTGCTTTTAGAATTCAGTTGAATGCTTTCGATGTACAGTAGCTAACCGTTTTCAACCTGTAACACTACATTTTCGAATGCACTTATGAATGTGAAATTGAACATATTCGAAGTTTGAGTTTTTTTTCTCGGATTTTACACTGTATTATTTCAGTGACGGATCCAGGATTTTCGTGACGGGAGCCGCAGATGGAATAGACCAGGGACATTTTCGCTATTTTCCCGCTAAATGAAAAGATTTTAGTATAAATTTTTCCTATTTTCCATCACATTGGTAGGTTTTATTATGAAATATGACATTGGAATCCCCCAAAATGAATATTCCTAGTTAGATTAATCCGGAAACATATCGAAGCATTTTTGGTAGATAAATTGTTTAAATAATACTAAAAAAAATCAAGTTTTTTTTCTCTGAGGGGGAGAATCTCTATTCGCCACTGCTTTCCTCGCCTTCACAACCCTTAGGGCTGCTTTTCTTGAAAGCGTGTGTTGCTTGCGATTTTGAAGAGTAACTAGTTGAAACACGTGTAACTTGTAGAACACGCAATAAAGCACGTGTTTCAATTGGCTACTCACCCAAATCGCAAACAACCCACGCTTACAAGAAAAGCAGCCCTTAACCATACCAATGAATTAATTCATGCTAAATCCATTCTTCGCCATTTTCTCTCTATAGGCCTATATGAATTTCGGTACGTTATTACCAGGGTTAAGTTTGTATGGTCACTTTCAAGGCATAAGGACAGGGTGCGAATTAACGGGGGGGGGGGGGGGGGAAGGGGTAAATCCCCCTGTGAGTCTGCATGTGGACGCATGTATAATATATAATATTAGATTCATATTATTTTCTTATGGAAAATATTTCATTCCCCTGTAAAAACTCCTTAATTCACACACTGAATAAGGGCGTAAGTTATATAGAAACACTTACGCCCTTCTGACTTGATGTTAGGAACTTCAATTTAGGGGGTTGAACCGTAAAAATTGGGTGCATGTAAGTAGAGTTTTTCAGGGTTTCTGTCTATTTTTTACCGTAAAAAACTTTTAAGTTGGGGTGGTGCATGTGTGCTCGAGAGTTTAAAGTGAAAAAAAAAAGTTTGACAGATTCTTGTAGTGAAAGTTAGGGCTGGTTTTCATGAAATCTTGCGTTGCTTGTTTTGCTAGCAATTTGGGTGAGTACGGTATCCAATTGAAACACTGTTTTATTGCATGTTTTATTGTAAGGTCAGAGTGTGACACGTGTTTCAATTGCCTATTCACCCAAATTGCAAGCAAAGCAATCAACGCAAGCTTTCATGTAAATGAACCCTTACCAGTGTTGAATGCAAGCATATCCAAGGGGGGTGGATCACCTATGAACACCTACAGAAGGAAGGGGCCGATCTTGCTTCGTTAGCAGGGAATATTTTGTTATAATTAAAAAGGAAAATTTCTTAATAACACTTTGTCTACTAAACGAAGTCTTTGGGGCAGTGAGTAATTTAAGTCTGTTGCTACGAAAAAACACACAAGTTTCCGCCTTGCCATCTTTGATTAAGTTCACAAGCGCACATTTCAAAACAATTTTGGAAGATTATTTGAATGTCAACATAGATTGTGGTGTTCTAAAAAGTGCAGATAACATAAACAAATATAGGCCTACAGTGCACGTCGTTTCGTAAGTGATAAGTCGATTAAAGGTATATTGCATCATGGGAAATCTTTTGTAGATTCCGTAATAGGTGAAATGGGAAAGGGGTTTAATGACACTGCTATGGATCTGTGCTATATTTGAGAGTCCAAAGTATTACGTAATGCAACGGAGAAACAAATTATAAATCTCTGTGCCTTATTTCGTGGTCATGACTTGGACGTGGAAGCAATTATACAACTGATTGTAATCTTACAATTCTTTTTGAAGAGAGATAGATTCCCGACGATGTTGACTGTCAAATCTTTGTTTAAGGTATTGGTGTGTTATGATAACTTGCAATCACTGTTCGAATTGATATTGTGTGTTCTTCTCAGCTACTGTGGAAAGAACTTTCAACTCAATGAACAGAGTATTAACGAAGCTTAGAAATTCAATGGGAGAAGACACATTGGATCAACGTATGTGCATTTCCATTGAAGGCTCTGATAACCCAACTGAAGAGTTTCTTTTTTTTTTCTCCAATGATTAACAAATACGCAGCCAGAAAGCCACGTAGAACCCCTCCTATAAACAAGTAAAGATGATTTTTTAAATATTATTTTAAATTTCTTTTCGCACTTTATTTATTTTTTACAGTGTTGTTTCTATTGAACTGCATTTTGTATTCCGTAATCCTTTTTTGTTACTTTGTGGACGAAAATGTTATACAGAACCTCGTTTACATTGGGAAAACAGAATTTGGCTTTTCTTAGGAAGCTTGAGTTGATATATAATTATTTTCGCAAACCTTTGAGCATAAATGTGCCTATTTTTTACATTCTTTTCTTTAGTTCACAATGGTTCGTGGTGTCCTCAAATTTTGCAATGTTAACTCATTTCCCGACGTCATACAACGATGAACTTTTTACACAGCGACGTAAGGCAGGTGACAATACAATATTCTATTGTTACTTTCATATATTTTAAAAACATATTTTAATATATATTGTTAATACGAACTTCTTTATCCTAAAATAAATACTAGCCTGCAACGATATAGGGTTGTGACTGGTTGCAGATCACTTTAGGATTTGGGTGACGAGATCAGCATGAGAAAAAGTTTCCAAAGACCGAAATAAGTCGGAAAAAATAATTTAAAAAAAAATAAAGATATACTTTTCTTAAGCAATTCGTACTGAAAAGTAAATAATAATAATAATTTTATGCCTAACTAAAAAGAAAAGCATGTGGCGCGCCAATTGAAGAATATATAAAGTGACTGGAAAGAGATCGCGCCCCATGCTTTTTAGTTATGCATAAAATTGTTTTTTACTTTTCAGTACAAATTGTTTAAGAAAACTATGACTTTAGAAAGTTTTTTTTTCTGTTATTTACATCGAAACACTGTCTTTCGCATTGCAAATTGATTTTATAAACGACCCCTCCATTCTTCCCGCACGGTCACTTACTTACGACCTGTGTTTAACTTCATTATTATTTTTCCTTGTTAGGTTTGGCAAATAGTCCCCCTTTAAATTTCTAAAGCCCCCCTGAATAAAAGTCTGAATTCATCCCTGGCTCTTACAGATCCGATAAGAATGATTTATTACGGCTGATTTTCATGAAAGCTTGCGTTGCTTGGGATTTGGATGATTAGCGAATTGAAATATGTGTTTTATTGTAATGTACGTGTAACACATGTTTCAAATGGCTATTCACCCAAATCGCAAGCTTTCATGAAAATCAGCCAGTTACTGTATTTGTTGTAGCAGTGGCATTGCTTTTTTTTTTTTTAAATTTTTAGAAACTTACACACACGTTAACAATAAGAAAAATAATTTTATGAAGTTCATTTACTTTTATTTTATTCTCGACTCCCACTAGGAAAAGAAAAGATTATCACAAATTCATGTTGATGTATATTGCTGCCATCTACTGGGAGAACCAGTTGGTTTATAGTTCGAAGAAACGCTAATAGATGACAGGAGACTTCAAAATTTCTTTCACGTCCACGGTTGCTGTAATTTCTCATTACTTTACCAACCAATACATCTTTTGTGTCGCGGCAAAAAACAATTGAATGCTTGCGGCAAAAAAGAATCTATATCATAAAATCATCTTCTTGATATATATATATATATATATATATATATATATGTATATATATATATATAAAGGTTAATTATGTAAAACATAACGAATTATACTTTTTTGTTGGCGGAATATGAAGGGTAGACCCCTACTGAATGAACATGAAAAATATTTTTAGTTTTATTCATTGTTTCTCTCATGAAGATTTCATTCGGTGGGGGGCATCGTGGGGCTCACAAAAATTATAAATAATGCATATTGACTCCAATGTGCTAAAATATAAAATAACAATAATATTACTTCATAATATGTCGTACTTCCTTACATAACCTCAAAATAACATCAAAAATATTTATAGAATGTGCTATTATACATGTATTTCAGTATACATATGAATAATACAAGTGTTTAGACTAGTTCTTTCGGAGGGGCGGTTGAAAAACCCCGGGTGAAAAACCCTCCGAAAGCATGCCTGAAAGAAACATTGGTTTTATTTTGTAAATAGTTTACATATTTATCCTTGTTATTCGAAAAAAAAAATGATTTTGTGACTTACACTGTTTTTCGCCAAAATTATGAGGTTTGAAAGGAGTTTTTCTGCTACATTTTGATGAAACAAAAACAATAATAAAGCTTTTTAAAGATATTATTTTCTTAAACAATTCGTACTAAAAAGTTAAATATATATATATATATATATTTATGCACGACTAAAAAGAAAGCATGGTCTCTCTCTCTCATACTTTATATATACTTGAATTGGCGCGCCCCTACTTTTCTTTTTAGTCATGCATAAATATTTTTTTAGTACGAATTGTTTAAGGAAAGAATGATGTCTTTAAAAAGCATTTTTATTATTTTTTTCTCAAGCTCTTTTGTGAACCAAATCCTAAGGTGTTCTGCAACCTGCAAAACATCAGGCCATTGCTAGTTAGTATTTATTTTAGGATAAAGAAGTATATATATATATATATATATATATATATATATATATATATATATTAAAATATAGAAACATATAGAAATATATGGAAGTAACAATGGAATATTGTATTGTCACCCGACTTTCTCGCTGTGCAAAATTTCATCATTGTATTAAATCTATGACGTCGAGAAATTGAGGACACCACAAACCATTGTGAACTAAAGAAAAGAATGTAAAAAGGAGTGCAGCAGGATTTTTTAAAGGGGAGATATGTAAAGACCTTCGTCCCTCGGTTTCCAAGCGATGTTATAGAATGGTATATATAGTGATGGGAGGAACTGAGCATGTTACAACCAGTCACAGGAACGAACATGTTGGGTCGTGGATTGTGGATATATGATTTACCTTGTCACTTGCAAATCAAGTGGTCCAGGGTTAGGAGACCATTTTAAACCGTAGCTCCCGCACTTAGGACACCATCTTCATGCGATGTAAGGCAATAATAAACAACCATTGGCTTACCTTTCCTACGGAACAGGGCTCATCATCGTTATCATGGCAATGTGAGGATTCACTTATGTACATTTACTTCATCAAATATCGTGTTAAATTATTAGAAAAATACTTACCGCTGTGATATTTCAAAAGTGGAAATCCGAGAAGCTACCAATTTACGACAATCTTCTAAAAACTTTAATTAACCTCCGTTAAAAATGATGTCAATTTTATGTCCAGCACCTGCTAACTTCCGTTAAAAACTGCGTTAAAAACGATGTTAATTTTATGCCGAACACCCAGAACCTTAAGTAATCACCATGACAGCTACTTCACTACTATTTTCTAGAATTGCACAAATATTCCCTGGTCGAAGGATCAACAAAAACGCATGACCATTATTGCGTAAAAGCAAGGGAAAATTGAAGAAGAAAAATAGAAAAATACAGTTTTCCACCTCGTAAGTTGCTATTTTATCGATTTTTTTTTTATATTTGGCATTGTTGTGTATCCGGTTTTATTAAACAAAGTACGTTTTTTCCCATTGTTATGCTCAGCGTCAAATTACCAAAGGGGAGAAAAAAGCAGTCAGTCCACAGTGGTTCAGAAATCAAATCTAGAGAGGAAAAAATACATATTTCTTATGTGTTGCAATTACTCAAGTTCTGCATTGGTTCTCCATCTGAAACAAATAAAAAAACCAAGCTTCACTTATCCGGGTCCTTTTCAAACATATCGTCAAAACAAATAAATAGTGCTACAGCCCTGAAAAGTTCCCGATAAATGGAGCGCACGACCAGCCTCCCGCCAGGCGTGTTCTGTCACGAGTTGCAAGAAGGTGTAGTGATTGTGCTGTCAAATAGGATCGACATCTGAAGTTTGAAGGTATCCAGTCCCTACGTATATCATAGGCCTACTCATTTCAATGCAAGTCACAGATGTAATATATCTAAGAGTATGTGTTACGTAGGGTGACCATTCACCCCCGGTTTCTGGAGAGTTTCTCCGGATTAAAGCATTTATCACCGGTTATTTTTCTTCCCGGTTTGAAGAATATATCCTCCGAACAAAATTGTCTCATTTGGAAGGACAAACATTCGCAGACGACCTCTGTCTAGGGGGCTACCAGATGTACTCTTTCCAAGGGGTACTAATGTCGTATTCTCTACATTTTCGCTAAACCCTTGAAACGTGTTGTTTTTTATATTTCTCTTTTCTAAAATCACATACTAGGAATTTTCTCATTGATCTAATCGCTTGTCCTTTCTAAACTCCAAATTCAAGGAGTATAGGGTAGACCGGGGGTATTTCGAACATAGGGGCAAAACATGGCAGTACGATAGTGATTTGCGAGAGTTTTTTCTGTCTGCACTCTATCGACTGGAGGACCATAGGGGGCAAATCACGCAATTTACTATAACCGTTTTGCCTGCTTTTTCTTCAGGTCCATTTAGCTTCGCGCTACCCTTGATAAAAAGTATTAATATTAGAGTAATCTTTAATGTACAGTAGTGGTGAGGGAAAAGACAAGGTAGCCAAATTTACTGTTCCAATAAGGAAAAAGTAGAATTACATCTAAGCAAGTGGAACGAACCCAGGGACCCAAACAGACAGTTAAGAGACTCCGCACTACGACAACTGGTGCCGAAACCCGGGAGAGATACATGCCCGAACAGTGAAGCTACGCATGTTATTACAATTGGTGCCGGGACAGTGTTACTAACTCCCAATAGCTGCAAAGAACCAACGAAGGAGAACTTTCCAGTGTATATTAGTGAAATGGACTTGTTTATTCTCCAGTTAAATACGTTCACATTTTGTACAGCGCATATTGCAGTAGAGATTTAATATAGTGACTATATTATTATACCTACCGTGAGTATTGACTTTTCTCTATTGTCGTAGTTGTGATTCCGATAAGTATGTCGTTCAAAATTCAAAGAAGACCCGTTCTGCTGTCGCTACAAGGCCGGTAGGTGATGGAGTGGAACCTCACCATATGGAAGAAGGGGTGTTGTAGCAATGTTAACCGTGAGTGACCAATTGTCCAATGCAAAACCTCTGACTTGTAGAGTCATATCATCTGTTTTAGCGTATCAATGGATTCGTGATTGGTCCAGAATGAACTGGATGAAGAAACTGCCAAGTTCAGTCAACTATGGGAATACTCGCAGTGTGAAGATAAGGAGATCGCCAAACAGACCTTAGAGAAGATATTTCAGCCACATTAACTTCACTCGTGGCAATGTTCAACGAGATAGTATAAGTTAGAGTAAACAATTAACCTGTATGAAATTAACAGAAAAGTCATTACAGAAGAAATAAAAAGGACACGAACAAATGAAATAAATAAAAACAACACGAAAAAATTAAAGAAATGATAAAAGAACATGAAGAAATGAGAAAAGGAAACGATAAAATGAAATTACAACCAGAAGCGTTGTCATTATCCACATCAAAACATTGATCCTCACAAAACATCCAAGGCTTCAAAACATTGGGGAGTCAGTTGAAAAGTAACACAAAAACAAGATTATGATAGGAAGTTGTTGAACAATGTTAAAGGACTGTGTGGGAACCATACAGTGATTGGTATTTTAAGGGTGTTTTGCAAGTAATTTTCTGTATTTCTTCATTTACTAAAATATTGCATTGATTTTTACTGTGAGTGTTCTTGAAAGTCTCTATAATAGTTTAATAAGACTTAATGTTTGCCTAAAAATGTAAACACATAAAATATTTTAACTCAGTTGAATGAACAATGGTGTAACCGTATAGTGATTGGGACTGAAAAAATAGTAATTGACATAGTGGCTACAATGATTGGCAACGTTTGTTTTCCTTTTTTAAAAAAATTTGTTTACAAGTTTTGAGTGAGCAAACACGTATTTGAGCACTACGCCGAAACGTGGGTAATTCAAAACAATCGTAATTAGGTCTATACGTACGTTAACGGTTAATGAAAGCGCAATATTCAATACAATATCTACTCAGAAGTTACTCCTACCTTTGGTAGACACTGATCCATTACAAATATCACACAAGATGGTACAAATTGAGGTAAGACCTGCTTTATTAACAGAGAATTCAGCAAGCCGGAGTAAATGGACTGCCCGAGCTCTAAGGCTCACTCCACACCATGAAATACACAAATAGGAACGGTCAATAATTCTGACAAACTGAAAATACAATTTGGAAATGAATTATTGTAGTATATACATAATGGAACAAACCTTAACAAATTCATAAGTAACCAGACAATATTAGAAAGAAGGAAAACACACCCAACTTTCCTGTAGCCAAACTCTCTCTGATGTGCACATGGGAGCGGAACTACCCGCAACGAAAGAAGGAATTCCAGTTGTACCATCAGTTGATGATATAAGTCAACCAATTTAACCAATGTCTTATTATGTTAATAAAAGTAAAGAAAGTGGGTACCGACAACTGTATGGTTTGTCCTACACAGCAAGAAATATTTATGTTACATGAAACATATGTAACTACAGTGAAACGTCTCTAAAGCGAACAGACATGTCCGTAATAGAGAGGCGTCCGCTTTATAGAGGTTTCACTATTTTCGTACGTGTATTAGTAAACAAGGTTATATGCAGTTAAAAAGGATACAGTGGTGCATGAAGCAGTTATATTGTACGAATATAACAAAAATCTTACTTACATAATCCTCCGCCATCCACTACAGAACTTTATGTGAGGAGCACAACTTGGAAATAATATTTTATACTCTTTTGTACTTCACTTAAAACTACGCATTATATATTTCCGTATGTATATGTTTAGTTTGTGAATTAAATTTCAATCCTATAGTGTCTTTTTTCAGAGAAGTAGAAACGTCCCAACACTGAACAATGGCTTATTGTTACCATGTACTTTTTTCACTTCACGTGGTGGCTTTTCCTCTTTCACATTTTCTTTGATGTCTTCCACTATGGTACACTCGTCAGTACTCCCAGCTTTCCGCCAGTATCTTAGCGTCAAACCGTCGATAAACCCATAATCAATTGCAGCAACATTGGTGTTCCCAATAACGTCCCTTAATGGTGTAGACACACCGCCATCTTGGTATGACCTTACTATTCATTTACATAGCAAATGTTTTACTCGTCTGTCTTTCAGGAGCGTAATTTTTAACTTCTGTTTTCGCCTAGTGTCTCGTTATATTTTCTTCTACTTATGTTGTTTTATAGAAAAGCAATATTTTACACAAGAACAGTATAATTTCCCGTTGACATATTGTGATATACATGGCAAACTATTAATAATATATTATACTCATATATTTGAAGAAACTTCACAAACCAACACTCTACAAGAGTCAAAATAACTACCAAGGTAAATTTCGTGAAAGCGGAACTTGAATATTCTGCTTCTGAGAGACATAAGACGAGTAAAACGATTCTCATGTAAATCAATGGAAAGGTCATACCAAGATGGCGGGGGTGATCTACATCATAAGAAGCACGATCAGTTGATGTATTTTCACTCAAATCACCTTCTGAAGAAAAACCTGCTTTGCCGAAACACTTCTGAAACTTCAAAGGGGTGGTGGACTTGATTTCAGACGACTTGCATCCGTATTATTGCATGAAAAACGTAATTTTTCTTGCTTAGCAATTCACTTGAGCACGGTTCCATTTCGGCATTTGGACTCAAACTTTTCGAGACAAGTTTGTGAGGTTTTTTCTTATTTGAAAAACAGCTTGGGTAGGAGGCATCTAGGAGCTCGGTGAAAACAGTAGGACGCTCCCTACTAGCACAGAATATTGGACCAAAATCGGCCCAAAACTGGGCCAGTATCAATCCAATAGTGGGCCAGTACCGGCGAAAGTGGCCCGATATCCTGTGCTGCTAGGGCTGTTAACCAGCGGTGTCTCGTGACACAAATATTAGGTGAAGTTCTATCAACACACTCTAAGTATCTTTGGTCGTTAACATTTATTCTGGAATTTCTGGACTTAGACAGGATACTGATAATGACAGTACGGTGATGTTGACTGACCTTCTGGTCCAATTAATACTTATTAATGCGTATTTAATTCATGCATATCAAAAAAATAAGTGAAGCTGAACTTCAGCAACCTCACCTGATAAGCCGCCACTGTGTGTTAACCGATACATGATAACATTTAGTTCTTGGACTTAGGGGTTCTAATTGATACAATATAACTATGGGATAACAACAATTGAAATTAACTATGTTCGATTAACAGTAACAAAGATGAACGAATGTTTATTTGACTATTGATTTGACAAATATTTGTGAATATAGCCTAATTTGAATAGCGGAATACAACAGTTCTGAATTAAGTTGGTAGTATAGTGTTATAAGCCTTTGAAATTACAATTCAGTGAATTACAAACGAATCAATAGGAATCCTGTCACACAGAGTATTTAACATTACAAGTACTGAGAGGTACAAATTGGGAGACTAACTAAACAGGATATATTACAATTGCTATTCCAATTTTTTTAGTGTTATAAATTTCTTTGCACTTTGACTTGAAATATCCTGTACAGACTTACTGATATTGGCTTCCTCCATCTTTTCTGGGAAGGTAGTGGTGACGATCAGATCGTGACGAGAGAGGTGATGATGGGTGCTCTTTTTATATGAGCGGTTGTTGTTCAACTATGCCGTTCTGGCTTTCCCAAATGAGGTAGGTACTTAACAAATCATTACAGTGCAGTGGTGTGACCTTGGTCTCCAGCTATTTCTTAATGTAGTTAATAGACTTTTGAATTCAACTAACTTTCAGATTTTGCTTAGTTTGAGAGAGTATTTTACAATATACTAAAATACAGTATGCACCTGAAGTCGTATTCATTTTTCATACAATATATTTTATTCTTAGGATATGAATTATTATTTTGCATATTGGGTGCATACTTAATTAAATACATGTATGGATACAATAACATTTTGTGCGGATCGCTGAGAAGGCAAACTGTTCTCACAGTGGTCTCTTTTGGACTTTGTATAAATTACTGCCAATATATTTTTATTTTTCAGTTTTATTTGCACAGAAAGTGTCCGTAACACGGAGGTAAATACATTCCCTATAAATAAAATAAAACGCTGTCCGTGTCCACAATAGTAAGTGTCCGCTTTAGAGAGGTATGACAATACGTTTTTTTTCTTATAGCGGTGGTTGGGGGATTCCAAAATACGTCCGTTACGGGAGGTGTCCGTTACTAGAGGTTTTACTGTATACGTTAGCCCTATTTTACCTGACATCCTTGGACCGGAAAAGTTCCTTGACGAAAGCAAACCCACGTATCAAATATCTATACCACTTCCCTACAAGATACTTGTCGATTTCCTTTAGAGTGACGCAATAGACAATTTATGCGTACCACAATATGGTTTTCATATTGTGACGTGAAACTATAATTGATTTATTTGAACAGGGATATCATATGGTCTGTAACACTGACTTCAATTTATCCGAAACCGGGACACTAAGTGTGTAATTAGTTACTTTATGGCTTACGGAACTCGCAAGTTCATCGCCGCAGTAACACACATTCGCCACACGATCATATCCTGGGCCAGATTAAGCCACTTTTCATCACCAACACCTACTTCTCAAAGATCCTTTTTAATATTGTCCTCCCAATGACGTAATAATAATAATAATCGGAACGACACTGGAGGTGAGCACATTTTATGCTTTCTGTCGGTCATCATTATTGTCATGTCATCCAGAGTTTCCATCAATTTCAGCAGGCAAAAGCCGAGATAATACCTTATCAAAACCCTTGTTACTATCTTTTTAGTCGCAAAGAATGTTCGGTTGGGTGCCGCTGTCCCTCCAACTTGTGACAGGCTTAATCTTCAGTCCATTTGAATTTGAATTTTTGTTTAAGGCCTTAAGGCAACTTAGGCCCATGCCGATCTTCACCCTATAATAGCTAATTAATTTAATTTCTTTTCTCGCACGTTCAGGTTTAAAATAAATTTGACTTTTAATTTACTTTATTAGAAGTAACACGTAAAAAATAGTATATCTACCGGGACAACTAACAAACCGACCGGGACAGGAACCTCAAACAGACACTGTCGCGGTCAAAGCGGGAAGAATTCAGAATTGTTATCAACGACTTAATCCTAAACGAGTTGCTGAGCTTCTAAGGGGAGGACCTACAGTTTCTAGTAAAGTGGCCTCCGAATCACTCCGTTCAATGGACCCCAGTAGGAATTGAACCCATGGTCACGCGAACAAAAAGTGACTGTCCACTTCTCGACACAGTCTGATGTTAACTTGAAAATCTTCTTTCGCACCCTGTCCACTAGGCAGAGATAAATTTGATCCTTATGATGATTTTGTTTTATAGGCACTTTATATTTTCGATAATGCCAGTAGGCATATGGTCCTAGGTTTTCCGATTTCAGTACAACAATATTAATATGATATTAACATAGTTTGTTACATTGTTAGTTTGGGGTTTAGACTAGAAATAATGTTCTAAAATAAAGAAAAAAAAACATTACAATTTTAAAGTAATAAAGAAGCTTTAGTTAGCAAATATGGATTAAGGAATACCAATAAATTGAGATAGACTAGGACAATAAATGTGCTTAAGCTGTTGTTGGTAAGATATGAATGAGACGAGTTCAAACCCGTATAGATCATTTAGATTCAATGAGTGAAATTCCGAGAAATGGGGTGTCCATTTCCTCATGAGAAATTTCCAACTCAGGAACTACTTACTAGGGCTATAAATGGGTTTGTGGTTGAAATGTCGGCTCCAAAGATTGGTAAATTACACTAGACATGTATATGCATTACAGTTTTATTTCGAAACGAGCTACAACGTACTGTGCCAACATACTTTGAGATAATTTCTCTCTGTGGTGTTCATTCTTAATCTTCATGACCATTAAATTTCAGTTTTGTGCTGGTGATGTTCTGTGTTTTGTATGTACTACAGCAATAACGTTGCCTGTAAGTATATATCTTTTCATCTATTTATTAATCTTCATTCTTCCCCCCCCCCCTTCCCATGCATAAGGGGCTCCATAGTTTAGTAGTTAGAGCGTTGGACTCCCGGGTTCAATTCCCGGCTAGAGTGTCACTTTTCTGCGTCCACCTAGCGTCGTGAGGAGGAGTCACGTGAATAAAGACGTGACGGCCACACTCGGTCTAGAAAGCCTGATACGCTTGTTCGTGGTCAGGTGACGCTCAGTGCTGACCACACAGTCTCACTCAGGTGGACGTAGTTCCAAAAACCGCGGACGGATGGCGTTGGGGCAGGCTCAGGACCTATCGGTCTGTCATGCCAGTGGTTATTATATATATATATATATATATATATGGCCACTCTATGAACAACTAAAATGTGTGAATGCACAAAATGAAGTACATGTCCAGGTAATTTCGTGATAGGTAAGGTAATTTCGTGACAGTAGTTAGGTATATCCGTTATAATACTTTAATTCTTTAAAAAAGCTACAAAATACAAACAAACGTTATTAGTATTGAGTGCAAGAACCAAATAGCAATATTTGAAATCAATGATAACGGTTTTGAAGCATCTAATGCGAGAAATAAGCTAAATGTAGCCTATGCGTAGGCTACCATTCAAACGCTCGTAAAACAGAAATAATAAGTTGGTTATAAAAAGTGTCTAACCGACTTTCAATAGCAATACCAGAAAGCTTTTATTAAAGACTCTATCACAAAAAGAAATTAAGATGGTTCGAATACGTTTGTGTAACATTCATTTAGTCTTCATCAGAACTTCAATCAGCATCGCACATAAACACATCCGAACTGTCGTCCTGCTTTTCACACCTGACATGATACGACACTGTACAAAAAGAACACTGTATCCACTTGTCTTATCACGCACTTGTCTTCATAGCTTTCACCGCATTTCCAATCACCATCTTTTCTTTTGCATTTGAGAACAAGATCGTAAGTTTGAAGGTTGATCCACAGAGGTGTTATTTTGCATTGCAGTAGACGCAGGCACTGAAGAATTTCTCGGTCGATCAACTTGTTTTTTTGTCAGAAGGAAGTTCGTTTAAACATTTTTTTCAGTACATTTTTTCTCTTTGTTTCATTGTTTTGGTAACTGATAAGTTCTTGACTTCACATGCAGTCGAGAAGGTAAGCAATGTGTCTATTAAGAATTTTGAATGTTTTCTTAAGGAACTCAAGTGTTATACAGAGAACTACTACTTCAGACAATTAGAGCAGTATATCAGTTATGAAAACAAGCAGCAATCTATACTGTTATTAGCTAGATTAAAATAAGAGACGTGAATCACTCTTCCGCACAATGCCAACGAAAGCACTCCATTCGTTTCCCTCCAAAACAATCGAAGCATATAGCACAACCACTCCCTCTTGCAAGTGAAGCTGGATGTAGGCACCATCTCATGACGAAAATTTGCAACATCTGATGGCTAGCTTTCTTCGCTGCAGTTGATAACAAAAGTATCACGAAGTTACTTACATCACGAATATACTCGGCTGTGAAGGAACTTTCAGGATAGGCCCCAATCTATACGGATATGGAGGGTGTGTCCCAGCCCCTTGGAATGAACTTTAACGGCTGACTTCCCTGGTGAGAATGGATGATGAGAGTGAAAGTAGTTAGGATAGTTAGGATTAGCTTAGAGTAGATAGGTGAAGGATAAAAATTAAATTCTGATACGGAGCAGTTCATAGGGAATTAAATGTAAATGTAAACTATTATTAATACTTATTGTGATAATTTGCTGATGATATATTTTTTTGGTTTAAAATGTATAGATAGAGGAACTGAAGTCCATATAAATGAATGATTGTTTAGTGTCCTTGTATTTTGTATTTGAGTTGCTTCTATTTTACAAATATTTTATATATTATTAATGAGTAGATTACGGAAAATGAAGTATAAATTTTTATTAAGATAGTTACACAGATAGCACAGTGCGGGAAGTGATTTCAATAACGTAATTTTGACTGTATAAATAAAAAAAAACTGATACTAACAATAATAACTAGACAACTATGTAAGGACTAATAACACCGATGTATAGGATTAGTAAGGAAGACACTTAAGAAAAGACTGAAGTCACAACATAAAAGCAGGAATTAATAAAGTGAAAAACATTAATAAATAATAGTAAAATTTAACCCAAATAAATAATAAAAACTTAATACATTAAACCACTAACACCAGTGTACTTAATATATGATTGTATTTTGTTACAGCTCAGGTCCATGTACACCGGTGTATGTACGTATTGTAAACTGAAATGAAAATACAAAAATAATAAAAGAAGAAATTCCCCCACTCGCGGAAAAAGGGCCTGGATTTGCCAGCGAGAGCCAGGCTAAAAGAACTTCCCCGGCCCCCCCTCTCTTTGCTATTATTTTCTCTTTTTTTTATGTAAACAATACCTTGAGGAACAACAGGTCCTGCCGACTCCGTGCTTCGGCGCCGTGTCAGGGGCCGAAGCAGGGAGACGAATACCGGGGATGGCCTGCCCCCAGTCCCGTGGAGAACACTTTTAGTTCGCTGCATTTCAAATGCGCGAAGCGGGGCTGAGCCAAGATTGGCTGAGAGGTAGGGGTGGACAGAGGGTCCCAAAATAAAAAAAATCACGAATATACCTTACTTTACCCTATATACAGCCTGTTTGAAAATTACAGCGACAAACTTCCGGAGATGATTCCTCAAAGCAAGACAAATTTTCCTCAGACAATTTTTTTCGAAATGTGCATATTTTGAAAGTTACAGGCAGCCGAAAGCGTGGGAAAATTAATTTTAGAGCTTTCATATTTCTAACACCGCGAGCAGTAGCGCTGATGCGGCATGGTACCTCCAAGGACTTTAAATCTACACTGTCTAAAATTGCATATTTCAAAATTATCCAATGGTTGCACAAGAGATTCCCCAAAGGAAGTAGGAGATTCCAGAAATTCTCTGAAATATAGATGGCTCGAAAAAAAATATGAATGGGACGATGTTCCACCAGGAAACAATAATTCAATTGCACCAAGTCGATTCCAAATGCCGAACGGGTTTCTTTCCAAAATAAATTTAAAAAATGAGTGGTTGCATAACAATCAGGAGTAAGAATTGCATACTTTAATCGAGCGTTTAGTTTAGTTGTTATCAAAGAGATCGAATATCATTGTCCGGTTGGATGCTGGGGATGACGTATGTCATCATTAGTCACACGGAAAATCGTTTAATTTATGCTCATTTTGACCTTCTGTACTTCAGAAAATTTCCGGAAATCCCCCTACTTCCTTTGGGAAATCCCTTGCACACTCATTGGACAATTTTGAAATATACATTTTCAAATAGGGCAGATTTAGTCTTCGATGGTACCACGACGTACCTACTCTACTGTTCGTGGTGTTTGAGATATCAAGCTCTAAAATTCATTATGCCACGCTTTCGGTAAGCTGTAGCTCCGAAACTATGTCACTTACATTTCGAAAAATGGTCAGAAGAAGGTTCGTCTTATTTTGATGAGAGGAATCACCTCCCAAAGTTTCTCGGTGTAATTTTAAAACTCATTGTATATAGAAATAGGGACCTAGATCCTTGATCCATTTTAGGAATTTTCTCATCCAGTATAGGAACCTGGCAGAACAAGCTTGTCTCATATCTGAGAGATGAGATCCATTAGCGATGAATGTTCCGGAAAAGGGGTGGGGCAGATAGCAGCCTTGGTTGGCGTACCATTCACACGCCTCTAAATGACTATTGTCTTATTTGAAACCAGCTGTCCAACCCCTTCTGAGAACAAAAAGTGATTTATTATTGATGTTCATTATTATTAAAGCTATAGTACGTAGCAGACAGTCAATAATGGAATAATATTTTAACATTTTTTTTAAAATGGCGAAACATGACTGTCAACGTAACTACAGAACCATTTATATTAGAGGCAAACTTGCCCCTTCTCTCGCTATTCGAGATGTATATGCCCCCTTCTTTTCCTAGTTGAACTGCACATACCCACTTCTTTCCCTGTACGGGTAATTTTTAATCCAGGATTTCTGAGTAATTAGGTACTCTGCTCAAGCTTATAATGTCTTCCATCATACTGCCGAGCTAGTTATGACAGTTTGAAAATTTCAATTTGGACCGAAAGTGCACATGCCCTCAGGTACGTACCTAGAACTTTTTTGGGGAGGGGTCCGAGGTCTGTCTGGGTGTGAAATTTACATAAAATGCATATAATTTTGGCAATATTGAAATCTGAAATTTATTTCATATTGTGCATGACAAGTTTACATAATATTTTGACTCACAGAAGCCCCAGTTTGTGTGTGTCTCATTTTCGAATTATCATTGGTTTCCTGTTGTCTCGTTACCCATAACAAATTATTTATATAATATTGCTTCTACATCGTTGTCATTTAGACTTTCTAACCAACAGAAAAGCTTTTTAAACCGGCTTCTTTGTTTCTCTTTTCAAATACATATATAGGTGTTTTATTGTAAATTTTTGGTACAAGATAGTACGTTTGGTGGTGTGTTGATGTTTTGTTAGTTCTGATTGTTTCAATATTCTCATTTGTGACACTTCTGGTTTCATACTCGTGACATAACCTGTTCAGTTTTGTTTCCTTTGTTTTAATCTACATCAATACATTTTTTTAAAAATATAATCCATTGATTGGTAATACATCAAAATCGTTATACAAATTTTTAATATCACAATCAAATTTAATTCTATTAAAACATAGTCTCAAAATATTGTTCTGTTGAGTTACAAGAGGTTTTATGTGAGCGAAGGCCTTTAGGAAACTATGGCTCAGGCCGTATGGATGATGATGGGATGCATTGGTGGAATGAAGAAAGTGGGAGGAAACGGGAGCACCCTGAGAAAACCCACGCACACGGTGTTTGTCCACCACAAAGCCCGAATCACATGGCATGAACAGAGATCGATCCGACGACCCCTATCACCAGAGGTGAGCGCTCTACCAACTGAGCCACCGTGGCCTCAGATTTATGTATGAGTAAGTGGAGTTGGGTAATGCCGTACACGAAGTTTGTGTTGGTAGCTAGGCCTGCTGCTGCTGTTCGTCTTGTTCCATTTCTGCCGACTGCTGGTCCAGCTCTTCTCTTGTTGAAATATATTCAGGTTGTAGGACACATGTGTTGCTGTCTACGACGGCTCCACCAGCTACTTCTTGATTTTCTGAAACAGGAACAGTTGCATCCTGATCCTGTGATTCATCCTGCAACCCAATGTTCGATTTGTTATAAATTACGAAGGGGGATCCTACAATTAATGGTTGCTGTTAAGTTTGAACCTACTACCTGTTTGGGTAGAAATACAAAGATTTTATCCCTCTGATACCAGGGAAAATCCTCGGCTTTTCCCCTGGCAAATCGAACATTGCTGCAACCCATGACCTAAGAGCTTATTGGCCACGGCAAAATTATCGTCAGAGAATATGTCAGGTTTGTATGAACAAACACCTGTGCATCGGAAGCTTTCTTTACAGCTTTTCCAATAGTGGCAGCGCGTTCATATGTTGTGCACGATATTAACCGACCACACCATGTTTGGGTTAAATGATCATAACATGAGAATGGCATGCAACACAAGAACATACATTCCACCAGACTAAACACATTATTGGTACTGACGAAACACATTCCACTTAATAATCTCAAGCTCACAGTTTGTCGTGGACAAATGATTCAAGATGACACAGGGAAAAAGTGTAATTTTCAATTACCTTTTTGTTTTTCGTTTCGATCACGTCGCCCAAGACACAAAGACGAAACTTGCACACACACTACCCCTGGATGGGGGAACACGAGTAGGGCTGCAACGTTCAGTCATCATTTGCCGATTTGAAGGACTACTATTGCACGGTATTCGCAGTCTGTACGGTATTCACCAACTTTCCCCTATTTTAATAAACTCTATATAAAAACACAGTACACCATACGTAATGAATTGTTATAAAAAATTTCTCTAAGAAGAACAAATCTATAAGACGTTCTTCTTCATGTATTCCTCATGCGCAATATATGTAAATTCCATTGTAGTTGATTGTCAATAAAAACTCCAAAATAATTAACACTTTCTTACCTATGAGAAGTATATAAAAACAGTTTGCTTTTACATCACAATTAAGAAGTATTAGTTCTTTATTCATGGGTTGTTCAGCAAGTGCATGCGAGAAAGTTATATATTTGGTGTTACGTGTATTTAGAATGAGTAAGTGAGCATTTAGCCAAGAAGTTATATTTTTAGTTCAGTTTCTGCCGTTTCAAATGTTTCTGGCCATGTTTCCCCACTAATAGTTAAGGTAGTATCATAAGTAAATGATTGTATGTGCCCTCTTACTTGCAAATTGCATAAATCATTTATGTATATAAGAAATAAAATGGGGGCCTAATACTATTCCCTGAGGTACTCCTAATTTAACATGCATGAAGTTACTCATGGTTTCACCAATTTAAACAGTTTGTTGTCTGTTTTGTAAGTAACTCTGGAACCACTTCAATGATACACCTCGTACTCCACAAGTTTCAAGCTTCTGCAATAGAATTTTATGAGATATTGTATCACAAGCTTTGGCCAAATCCAAGAATATTGTAATTCCCTTTTTACAACTTCTGCAAATTGTTTCAGTTAGTTTAAGTAAAGCATCCGCTGTGCTCACTCCTGTTCTGAACCCATATTGATTATTTGAAAATTACTTAATTTCGTGTAGAAATGCAACCAGTTTTTTTTTTTTTCAAATGCATTTTTCTAAGAGATTAAAGCAGTTACTTAACAAAGAAATTGACCTATAATTATTGACATAGCCTTTCTTATATATAGGTTTTATTGTTGCATCTGGAGCGTCGCTATCTTATTAAAGAAGCAAATTAACCTTAATTCTCTACCGTCAGAAAGTCCCATTCTTTCGAAAAAACCATTACTGTATCGACTTACGTTCCCACAAACTGAGACTTTCGTATTCTACATAATCGCCAGTTACCTCTAGAAAATATTACGGTTTCAGAAAAAAATCTTCAATGACACAAAGGAAATATTTACTTATTGTGGGTGACATAGGAATTGTAAATTTCCAAGGTTCGCTTTACAATAGGTTGTAATTCTAGTAGACCAATTAATAATCCTTTGTTGTTACAATATGTTTTTAAAATGGGGGTGATTGACAGTATGGGGGTAATACCCCCGGGAACCCCTATGAAAGAAACACTGGTTTTAATCACTTCCAGCACACGAATGCTGTTCTCACTTTCGAGGTAGCTACTGCAATGGGCGATTCTGATCTTTCTTTCAGAATCGCGTTATACATCATTTTCGAGACAAGACACAATTCAGAGATGACATTGTTTAGACGAGAGCCTGAATCTCGTCTCGTGGGCAACACTGTCTCCCACACCCTACCGCGAACTGAACCAGAGTTGCCTAAAGGCAGTGTTCGATTTGCCGGGATTTTTCCCTGGTGCCTGAGGATTTCATCTTCGGTTGCTGATTCGGAATATCATTCCAAGAAGGAAAAAAAATGTATTTCTACCCAACCCAGGTTTTCGTTCAGAAAATTCCCCCCCCCCTCACCCGGGGGGCGAGGCATTTCAGAGAACCGGGAGGGCGTTAGTTGTACAATTAGCATTACAATAGTAGGATAAATAGTAAACTACAATTTTGCCCGGGGGAGAGCGGTACATTCTCTCCGGGGGTGCGTAGGTGAGAACTTACAAGCAACAGAATCCCCCTTACAAATTGAACACTGCCTGGAGGCCATAAATACATTCAAATTCTTTCTTGCAAGAACATAATGAGAAAATATTAGGCCTCCAAAGCACAGTGAATTATAGAAATTTCCAGTGTTCGGTTTCTGTAATTTCCAGAGAGGGTGAAGAATCAATGAGATTTGTATTATACGGTATTTTGGGATCGTCCATATCCCAGGTTAGAGGTATATATATATATATATATAAATAAATAAATCACAGCCATATTCAGTCCACTAGTGGATGAGGCCTCTCCCCGAAGGGAGGAGTTGGTCTACTGCTCCCACGCTGACCAGACGGGTTGGGAGAGGAAAGCTGAAGCTCTCACTGTGAACGCCACTGTCTTTTATTCACAGCAGCTCCCCAATTGTCCTCACGATGCTGGGTCAACACCGAAATTTTTGAGCCCCCACCGGGAATCGAACCCGGGAAAATATATATATATATATATATATATATATATATATATATA
>JAGDQP010020516.1:506-33164 GCA_022664845.1 Lepisma saccharinum | reverse complement strand
TCTTTTTACTATTCTGCTTGTTTCTCCCAAGATAGCGAGGAAAGTTGGTATTGAAAATATATAGAACGATTATTCTGCCTATAATATACTTTGTTTATATTAGAAGGAACGTTGGAAGAATAGTTGAAGAATATATGGAAAGGAAATGAAGCATTCCAGAAAAGTGCTGTGATTATTTTATTGTTAATGTAAAATAAATTAACTGCAGCTTTTTTATATTTTGTGCCACCCCATTAGGTAAATAGTAACGCTCACTATATTTTATCCAGGATTTTGTGTAAAATAAATTTACCAAAGTGCACGCATATTATGTGCATTACTGTACTTACTTGTTGTACTATATATTGTCCTTATTCACTTGTCGGGGGAATTACGGCCGTTGGAGAGCACACTTCCAAGAAGAATTATGAGGCGAATGCAGAAGTCAGAGCGGTACTAGCGTGGTATTCGCCTCAGGAGGCAGAGGAAAACACTGAAATCTTCAGGTGGGGTAGCGGGCATAAGCATTTGTCATACAATTGATAGACATTCGTTAGTGCGTGTAGCGTGGCATTCCTCTTAATTTTTGCCCAATTTTTCGAACTTTTGAATACACACTTAACAGTATTTTAGTATACTAAAAATTCACACTCGCATAAACTATAGTAAGTGATGAGGATGCGTACGCACAGACTACTCGAGTGTGAATTTTTAGTATACTAAAATACTGTTAAGTGTGTATTCAAAAGTTCGAAAAAATGGGCAAAAATTAAGAGGAATGCCACGCTACACGCACTAACGAATGTCTGCCAAATGTATGACAAATATCTAACTAGACATGTCTTATACATGTGGCATACGTATAAGGGTAGGACATATAAACCTGGAGTATACGTCTAATATATGTTTTCTAGCTTAATTTTATATATATATTAGATGTATTGAACGTCTAAATCAATTAAGGAATGTCTACCAAATGTATAACAAATATCTAGGTAGACATGTATTATACATGTGGCATACGTATAAGGGTAGGACATATAAACGTGAAATATACGTCTAGTATATGTATTCTAGCTTAATTTTTCATATCTATTAGATGTATTGAACGTCTAAATCATACCTCTATTATACATATATTATACGTGTTTGTGCTATGTGGGTAGAAATTACTTTTGGGGGAAGTCCAACGCTTGGGGGCCGGGTATTGTCAATAGTAAAAGGGGGGTGTCACTTAGTTCTTAAAATGCAAAAACACTATTGCAAATTTGCAATCAACAGCGTTCCGATTGGTTGTGCCAAAAGCAGTGTTGCAAATTTAGCGACTTTTTAGCTAAAACTAACTATTTTAAATATTCATTTGGCTACCTTTTGTACATGGTTTGGCGACAAACACGAATAATTCTAACATTTGTAAGATAAGTTTTTAGCTACTTTTAGATCGTTGTTCAGCTATTTCAAGTGATTATTGTTGGCAACACTGGCAAAAAGTCTTAATAATCCGTCTCCAATTTCTGTGGTAGAAGAAAGTTTGTTACTCTTGAAGAATTTCCCCTCATGTGTTGATTTCAGATCAACCAACGAACTATCGACAAATCTCTCTCGATTAGAACATCCTTAGTTAATCATTTCGGAACACCAGGATGCCCCAGAACCCCGATTGAGAATCATTAAAATAATCTTTATTAGCGTTTTGCTGTTACCACAAGGATACACTGAGAGAAATTTACTGTTTGAATGAACAGAATTACGTAAATTATTACAATGCTTCTAGAAAAACACGTGATTTTGGTTACATCATGTCTTTAACCTACTACGCATAATATTTTCTCTGTACTTTGCCAGTAAAATAATAGAGGATGTAATGACACTACTGCTATGACGTCACACAATGGAATCACATACGGAATACAGTTATTCTGCCAAATTGTACTTCCCCCCCCCCATGCTTATATTCAATACCCATTTCGACGCCGGTGGAATTTCTACGGAGATAAGAAAATACAATCCTCAAGCATAGATTTATTGATAATCCACAACTGATTAAAAATACAATGGCGTTCAAGACAGAAGGTCATAAATGTACTAGATTTCCATATAACTTACGTCTTTATGCCCTGAAAGATGTATACGAATATATATACTAGCACACATCTTTGGTTGTACTTGATCCATTGTCTTCATGACGTCTCTGCTACAATTTCAAAAGAGCTCATCTTCCCTTGTCGTCAGGTATAATTGAAACTGTTTCCGCTTATCAGCGGATCTTCTCATTATTTGCGGTCCGTCTAATTAATCCCTAGTCTACTGAACATCCATCAAGAAAAATACATTGATAACACACTTCATCATCTCAGTCATGGAATGTAATCACATATTTTCATTACAAGAATGACTTTAAAAGCACGAGGGTGTAAAAAGCTTTACGTAGCACCTAATAGTTGTCAATTAAACAAACTTGTTCGGAAAAACAAGATTTCTCATGGCGGCGTAATAAATACTAATACGAGAAATTCAACTACAGCAAATTCAGATTTGTAAACCAGGATTACTGGTTCCTAGACTCAGGATATAATCAAAATATTCATGACTGTAATATGATCGCAAGCAATTCAAATTTTCTCAGTGTAGTAATTTATTAATTTAGGAACTCAAAAAAAGAATAACTTTGACTGAATATCGGTCATCATGAAAATTGACAGCCTACTTCATCTTTAAAGACTTCTTTTTAACTGACCCAAAAGAATGTACACAGTTAAATACACATATACAAGACATACATATAAGAAATTAAATATGCCAAATAAATTTATTTTTCTGCATTGTCATAAGAAGAACACTTCTTGATTTTTCTAATACTACCTTCCTTTTGGGGATTGCTCCTCCTCCTCTTCTTCTCCTTCTTCTTCTTCTTCTTCTTCTTCTACGCATTTCTCTACTTTTTATTATTCTTCATTTTCTTCTCTAGAAAGTTTGGTGTACTGGTTCGTACATCAAAAGATAACTTCATGCATATTTTATTTTCTCGTAATTTCTTTTTCGGAATTTTCAATTTTGCTCTCTTTTTATTTCCCTTTTCTTTTTTTCTTCGTTTGTATTTCAATCATAATTCTACGTTCTTTTCCTTCTTTTCTTTAATCTTATCCATCGTTGCTTCTTTTTTTCCATGATTTGGAAAGATCTGAAGTGAAAATGTTTCAACTTCTGCAGGGCTTAGTTCTGAGAATTTGCTTTAGAACTTCCCCCTTTTGGCATTACGCTTCGAGTTTGTTTCTCTGTCTACGCGAAACATTTTTTTTTTCCTTTCTTTTAACGCATACTCTTAAATTTTCAAATATTGGGTTCGTGCTGTTGAAAAATCCAGAACACGAGAACCGTTTTAAACTATTTACTATACACTGAGCACACAGTTTACTAAATACAGAAGCTGTCATACAAATGATACAATATCACCAATAGATGGCGAAGGTACGCGGTGATAATAATCAGGGACGTTGCTTGACTCTGTGTTCTAAGTAATTTCTGTGTTATGAGTGAAACGAGTAACGAACAAGATAGAGCTACTATTCTACTACCAATCTGGAAGGATAGCATTTTTGCTACGCAAGTATTATTTTTTTTATAAAATAGGCTGGCAACACTGATAACTGCAGTGCTTAGGTTCAGGAAAATCCACAGTACTTGTGTCGAATAATGTTTATGTCAAGTATGGCGCAGCTAGGTATCACTGAATGGAAGCAATTTGAATAATTGATTATTTTTTATTAATATGCTGGCAACACTGAACTACTACACCAATTAGGGTCAGTTCAACGATTGACTGCTGAACTTCTAGTCAGCGCTAAGTTGAGGCCAACTCTCATTTTGCGTACTCTCATTGGCCAAAATCAGACTTGGCCTCAACTAAGCGCTGACTAGAAGTTTAGCGGTCGATTGTAGAACTGACCGTTAGGACTGTTTCGGCAATGCTTATACACACCATTGTTCGCTATTGTATTATGCCCTTACCCATAGCGAGACGCTTAATTTCAAGTATTAGGGAATTTAGATGCAAATAGTCGGGGGGCAAGCCCCTTGCCCCTTAACAAAATTAATCTCTGCATATATACACAAATTCTTCGCTATTATATTTCGTCTTTCCCATTATCAACTATTAGCAAATTTTATGGCGAACGTTTGTTACTGTGGCGATGAACTTGCGAGTTCCATAAGCCATAGAGTTAGTTAGTTAGACGGGTTCCGCCGACCACTTTCCTTTGTTCCTGCACGTACACTTTGACTACTTTTCGAACGATTCCTCATGCATGTCTCTACACTTTATGGTTTTGGCATACGCTGGCAACACTGATAGCGGGGTTCCTGGGGAGTGAGAACATACGTAATATGTTCCTATTGAGTCAAACAATGCTTATACCAAGTTTGGTGCTGCTATCACTAAAATAATGGAAGTAATGTGAAGAAAGAAAATTAGCAGGCAACACTAGTAAGTGGGTTGCTTGGCAACGTAGACCCTCTCATTGTCAGTGTTTTATATTATGTTGAATAATATTTATGCCAAATTTAGCGCAGCTAGGTCTGAGTGAATAGAAGCAATTTTAACAATGGATTTTTAGAAAATGGGCTGGCAACACTGAGCCACTCCACCAATCAAGCCACTGCACCGTTCTTCCAGGGTATTTCCTCTGTCACAACAACCAAATGCTGAGATAATACCTTGAAACTGGCTGACTTCATTTCAGCACCCTTCCCTTACCATATCGCGCCCTGAGCCAAAGTTGCTTTTCAAATTCAAATACCGAAAGGACGATGTGTGTCAGTAAGCACTCTTACTGACTAAATGTTGGGAATGTATAGATTATGTCATATCTAGGTACCATCGCGCCATTCGCCTTGTGGGGGTCGAGAAAAACTTTAAACCTGTGAAGATGGCCAGGCTTGAGCGGAACTCGAACCCGCTTCACCTCTTCAGTACACATTGAAAACCATGGGCCGTGATCAGTCTATCCAGAGACTGGCTTCGAACACACTTAACTTAAGCAAGTGACTATGAAGTCATAAACATGGTTACATAATCCCAGCTTCTCAATTCTGCCCCTAAAATATCAATTATATTTCTTCATAATTAACTATTATTTTGAGGATTCATACTCACAATTTTAAATTTCACGTAAATTGAACAAGAGGAAGACAAATCCTCCAGCCGATCCGTGATCAGGCCTTCAGGCACTACTAACTCGACTTTCTTAAGATATAGAAATAAAATAGAAAACAATATTTCTTTGTAGTATCTGTTTTTGTCTTTTCTTTGTGCATTAAAATACTAGATCAAGATGCACATTTTTTTTTTCTCAGAAAGGCAAAGAAAATGAATATTGTAAGTGCATTTTTTTTCTTTTTTTAAGTACTATCCAATTTTCGTTTCCTTTTAGCCTTTGCTTTTTATAAAGCAAAATCGTCCTTTTTCTAGGAATAATTTCTTCCGGCCTCAGGTCATATTTGTTTTGTTTTTCGTCATAAAAGAATTAAAAAAACCGTTTCTATTCAGTGCAAATGTGACAGCCCTTTTCTTTTCCTTCCTTTTCTTAGTTTTGAAAGCATTTTCTATTTGCAATCTCTTTACCTGAAGAGAACTCCACACTTTTTTTTTCTGACCCTTTCTTTGATTTTTCTCTTCTTTTCACAACGTTTTTGATCTTCGAAAATTTTCTTTTTTTTTTTTTTTCTCTCTCTCACTCTTTTGTCCTCTTTCTTTGAAATATGAACATGTACGTATATTGCTTTAGGTACAGTTGTATTCGACTGTCACTTCCAGAAGGGTTCAGTCAGAAGTCAATGAAAGAACAAAGAGATGAAACAAAACTTTAAAAATATAACCGTATAGACATGAATGGCGCTGAAAGAAAAAAGGTTATAATAGCATTACAGTACTTTTCAAAAGCATAAGGTGATCCATTTAGTTCTATAGATCATAATCAAGTACTATTTCTAGGTAAATCCTTCAGTAATTCGGTCTGATATAGAATGTTTTTACATCATCCCTAGCAACGGAAGAGTGATCGTCCTGAGACATCATCCTTCAGACTTGACGGACTTTGTCCAAAGCTGTCCATAAGGGAAATTTTACACAACAAATATCTAATGTAATTTTACTTAGATAGGTGTATACTTTATCTAATGTGACAAAGATACTAATTTATCGATTGCCAGATTACGCTTACAAAAGTTTGTGATGTTGTTTGTGTGTTTGATTGTGCTTTACGAGGTTCAAATCCAGGTTAATTATGATGTTAGTGTCCGTAAATTCACTACAATAAATTATTGAGAGAACAGATCCAGACAACTAATAAGAAGATGTATCTTTCATTGTAACAGGGAGTCTATGGGTTTATATCTTAATTTATTGATTTAGTTCCATCCGATTTTTTTCGTTTTCATTGAGCACACAGGTTTTCCTTCATTTTTTATCAAATTAGGAATTTGCATTGGAATGTACCTATTGTTTCCAAAATATTTACATATCTTTTAGTACCTTACTTACTACTCTATGGCTTACGGAGATCGCAAGTTCATCACCGCAGTAACAAAGGTTCTCCATAGGATTCTATCCTGAGCAAGATCAAGCCACTTTTAATCACAAACACCTACTTCTCGAAGATCCCTTCTAATATTATCCTCCCAACGTCTTCTCGGTCTTCCTTAGTCGTCGCAATTTCTTGATTCTTACAACATCGGGTGAGTCGCAAAGCTCCTGAAATTATTCATTATGCAGTCTTCTCCATTCCCCAGTCATCTCGTCCACTTTCGGTCCGTGCACAAAGATCCCGAACCGTATTAGCTTCGTACAAACGATTCTTTAACGAGTCTTAGTCTTGCTCACGATCTTCAGTCAGCGGGGCGGATTTTCAGTTCGTTTCCGGATATCGAAAACAATCTCGGTATTGTGATATTTGCCGACCATTGCACCTACTTCGGTATTTCATTGGCGATTAACATTACAGAAAAGCACAGTTACCTTTTAGTCTGTGTTTTACTTCAAACAAAATACATAAAAGTACCCTACTTGGCTGTATTCGTTTCAATTAAATTATTATAACATGGAGGCTATACATTCTTCCATAATATATACGTATTTGATTTAAAATATCTCGGAAATGATCATATGATAACTCAAAAGAAAAGCAGGCTCAATATACAGTATTCGATAAAAAAAAAATGTAACAAAAATCAAGGACTATAAGTCATGCAGACTAATTTCTTACCCTCCTTGTTTCCCCTTAATCATACCAGGACAATGCCAAAATGGTACCTTAAAACAGGTCGAAGCTGCTACCTTCTTTCTTCCTTGTCATGGAAAAGAGACGAAAAAAAAGTACGGAAACAACTCGATAGTTTCAGATGCTGCAAAGCATTAAAACATAAAGCTTTGTCAGCGTTTCGCAAACTATTCTCAAGTGCGGACAAGTTTTATTAGTTGGTAGGTTCAACGGACCACTCAAGGCCTATCCAAGACCAGTCCTCGAGGACCACCTGCGAACACTGCTTTCAGTTATTTTTTAAACCATACTATGAAACCAGATCTTTATACTGACACAAAAATGTTGTCACAGTGACAACTAGACAATTTCTTATCAGTAAACAAGTTCTGTCACAGTGACAATTAAACATAAATTCAGTCACAGTCACCGTTAGACATAAATTCCTTCACAGAGTCATTAAAACATGGATTCTGTTGCATAAACAAACTTTATCACAAGAACAAACTTTAGACAAACTTTATCACAAGAACAAACTATCGCTATTGCAATGTTATTCATTCTAGAATGATTTAAACACTATTGATTTTCTGCTGCTTGTGAAATTATTTTCTAGACAATAAAGAAACAAAAATGAAAAAGACTATAGAATTAAAGTAGACAGCCAAACTTAATTCTACAGTTATATTATTATATAGTAGGAAGCAAACTGGTTTGCTTGCCGTAGGAAGTTATATCTTCCATCTTCTTCACAATCAGTACATCGATCTAACATTTAATTTCCGACTTTAGTTCTAAATAACCATATTATTGGTTTGAATTTTCATGCAGCCATTATTTGAGAAACTGCTTCACTCATTGGCTTTTAGAACGAAAAGCCTAAATAATCGTCATAGATCTTGATAATTGCATCTTAGAATGTATATTTTAACAACTGTTCACAGAATTTCGAAGAATATTTAGCTTCTTCAGAGACAGAGAAGAGAGAGAGAGAGAGAGAGAGAGAGAGAGGCGTGTTTATCATCCCTGTATGGTAAATCTGGGTTTGACGTTATAGATAAATAGATATCTCTGATAGTTCCATTTCTTTACTGATTTTCCGAAAACTAAACAGACATAGTCATGTCAGATCTTTCAAAGTTCATTCTGAAAACTCTTTATTTTATACATATTTTCTGCTTTTATTTCCTCTCTCTCTCTCTCTCTCTCCTTGTCTGTTTCTCTGTATCTGTTTTTCTTCTTTCTCTCTTTGCCTTGAACATCCCAAATCCAATCAGCAAATTCTTGGCTTGCGGGCAAACAAGAGAACAGACAAAAACTGAGGCCCCATCAACCATTTCCATAATTGGATATCATGGAGCCCCTTAGGGTGAATAAATATGAAGCAAACGGGTTTTGGAGTAGGGTTAGGTATTGCTGAGAAGGATTTGATGTACCGGATTTAACGAGGAGGAGGGAAGGAGGATTGAAATTTCAACTCATATGCATTGCATTATTTCCTCTCCTATTATACTATCATTCGCTTACCTTTCTTTTAGTGTGTGTTTTACTTCAAACAAAATACATATTGGAAACCATCAAGAAGTGGAAATGATATAACTTACCAAGTGAAGAGCACAAGCCAATTTCTATGCAATCAATGTCAGAACACACCAAGGAAGTTTGCTTACCAGAAGATTCGCACTGGAACATAAGTTATCTTTTAAATTTGAATTTATTAATGAAATTTAGGCAACTAAGGCTCAAGTCGTCATAGAGTAAGGAAAAAAGCAGTCGCCCACTGTATAAATTGAAGGCATTTGCCTGGTGTGACTTGGGAAATGTGGAAAAAAACAGTCAGGATGGTCTACCACTGGTATCGAACCCAGAACTTCCTACGGCCCTTGGTGTTAATATTATTTAGTTAACTTTGATAAATAGCTGAAGGCTTTTTAAACTTGGTGATAATTATCTCAGTCTAATTGAACTAATCTCCCTAAGTAAGCAAAACGTACATTTGTAATCACGTGTGATTCCGGACGATCATGACACTTGTTTCAACCAGAAAATCATAAATCTTTCACTACAATAGCTACCATCACCAATGGTAAAAAAAGGCGAAAGGAAGAAATCGACCTTAGGGTAAATACAGCCAAACCAATCTAACATGATCTAGTATATCTAACTTATGAAAACTGTCATACTGAAACTACGAAATTGAACTAAAATTACCATAAAAATAGAATTGCTTACCTTAATCTGCAATCTTTCCAAAACTGTTTTTTTACAATTTTTGATGTAGGACATTAAAGAGCGTTTTTTTTCTTTAATTTTAAAAATAAATTTGTCCTTTACAACATTTATATAAAGCTTTTTCCACCAAGAAACAATTGTTTTACAAATAAGTGCAAAATTAGTCACGAAATATGATTACAGCTATACATTAACCGACCAACATTAAAATGTTGCGTGAAGATTTATTACCACCGACGATCATTTCGCTTATCTTTCCGTCAGCTTCTTCAGGGTTCGAGTGAGGCAGGAGAAGAACCTTGGGATTCTCGTATCTCTCTCGGAACCTTCGGAAATTGACGAAAAGATCAGAGTGAGTGGTAAAGCCCCTTGCCTTCTACTTAAAGGATTCCTGGTTCGATACCCATTAGGGGAAACAAGTGGCTCGGAGATCACATTAAATTGTAGGTCCCGTCCTTTGGATGTCATTCTCATTCGATGGAAATCAATAGGAAACCACCATTGGTTCACAATGATCAGGGACTTTCAGCTCTTAGACCTGCCTTTGGGAAGAACATCCACTAGTATCATTTTATAGTAAAATTACCTATTAATATAATTATCGTACTTAACGTTAGAGCGTTTTCACACTCGGCAAGTTAAAGTCACAAGATTTCTCTATTTCAAAGACGTATATCCATGCACAAAGTTAGATCATCTCGTGGTCAATGAAAGTATTTACTCTACACAATTTTACTAGATTCTCTTTGAGGACAACCAATAGGTTTGCATTAAATGAAATAATTAGTGAAAGAAAGATCTTCTAAATAGTTGTGATAAACTTGAGCCACATTCGCACTTTCAGTCTCTCATTTCCTACATCCCCTTTATGAACTACAAATATGTATCTCAAATAAAGATTGTAGAAAATTTCCATTCGAAAATATAAAGAAGTAAATCCCCTCAATTTGACAATGTCACTAAGTCTGGAAAGTCAACGAAAGCTTAAAAAAAAAAGAATTCAACACCCAATGGTTTTGGGGAAAAGCGTTATAAAGTAATGATATAAACCAGACTCATTATAGATTAGAAATCTAAACATTGACTTTTGCGTTTTACAATTGCAGGATTGAAAGCGATCTCGAGTCATAACCATGACGGGGGGGTTTATTAATGCAAGACAAACATTTCTCTCTATGCGTTGGTTCCGGTTAATGAACGCAACTCAACTACTATTTCCAATTGGGAAGGAAATATCGTAATGTTGACATTAGCTGTGTAATTGAATTGACCATTCAATAGCACGGGGACCCTGAGGGTGAACCACCTTGGTGATATTAATCTACATAGCACAACATTTTAAAAAGTAAAACGAAAGTATGATAGAATATTTCAAAATCTTTTCATTCCCGTCATTCAAACTGTTGTAAACGCAGAAAATTATTGTGGAAAGTGTTCATGAAACAATCGAAATGCACGTTAGCCAGTTTTACGAGAAGAGAGTTACTATTCATCTTTAAAATGTCTTAATTCCAATACATGTTAAACGTTTTCCTTTTAAAACAACTCTAATAAAGGGGAAAATAGTTTCCAACTGTCCCGTATTAAAAAGAAGCTGTGACATCAACTAGAAAAAAGTTAAAAATGAGAGCTAAAGTCTTAAAATATCTCATTTCTTTCTCAATGTTTCACAAGACATAACTAAAATGTAACAAGGATATACTGTACTACATGAACCTATGTATCAACACATCGTTTGTTTTTTTTAGTTCTGATTTACGATGACTAATGAAAGTGTTCTCTTCAGAAAGCCCATGAACATTAAGGAAACATCTACGTGGTAAAATGGTATATATAATAGTTATAAAAAAGAAGAATGAAGAGAAAGGGGAAGCAAGAATCGCAGAAAGCGAAAACTCAATGCGAATTAACTCCAATCGGAGCAAACGCGAATTAAACTAAATAAACAATAAAAAAATTGACAGAAATTCAAGCCGAAGAAGGAAACAGTAATACGAATAAACGCGAAATAGAACGAAAGTAACCGAAACAAGCGAATACGTGATACAGAAAACAAGAACAACGGGAATAATCACGAATTGTGAAAGCTTATGAGACAAAACAACAACAGAAATAAGCGACCTTAGAGATTGTTGGGGCACCAACGGTTCTTCTTGGCCAGTGGCATACCTTTGGCATCACTGCCTTTTAACCAAAGTTCCGATTTCGATTCCCGATGGGGACCCGTCTGCGTGTGAAATTGGCCTTAATACATGATTTTATTTGTTCCACCTTGCCCAGAGATCTGCCTGTTAGAACCTGCCTGCGGGTAGAACACCAATCATCATCACTATTATATAGCATGAAAGGGATGAATGTATACGCTCTTGTTCCAATAAAGCCAGGCATAGAAGAGACGTATAGCGCATGAGCCATGTGCTTAAAATAGTAAGTCTATCTTCTCTCCTTTTCGGTGTTGCATTTTTAATGGTGAGCAGTGTAGTTGGAAAGTATATGATTGGATTCTGCATCTTAATTTTTAAATCAAGGTCACATACTAATCTAATTTCTAGCATTGTTTGCTATATCTTTGATTGATTGCGCTGTTGATTGGTGTGGTTAATTACCTAAAAAAAAACACTTTGGTTGTGGATAAAAAAAAAAGTTAAAATTTTCGTTTGGGTTTCAATGTACAATCATTTACAATTATTTAGCAATACAACAGACAAGATCAAATTTTACCATATCAAGTGTTCGCATGACTGCAAGAATTTCTGGAAGTTGAATAAAGGATCGCTTGCATTAAAACTGCTTAAGAGATTGATTCATTTAGTTCCATGTTAACGGAACAAAAGTTTTTTTTTATTTATGTCAATTGCTAGAAGTAGGGGGATGTAAAGAGACAAATGAAACAGGAAAGTGAAAATTGTAACTAAAATTATAGTCTGCCATTCAACCCCTCTTGATATATAACGTGATGAGAGCAACACGCACGATGGGGAAAACTACAAGAATTGGGGTTGAAAAATAGCCGGGTATTCTCTGGACAGAATCGAACAAAACAAAATAAAAAACAAAAAGGAGTAAAAAAGAAGAATGACAGGAACAGTGGCACCTGCATGGAGAAAATAAATTAAAAGAAGATTACAATTTTGTCTGTAGCGTGTGGAGGACATATGCCAGTCCATTATTATAACCCCTCCTCTACTCATGTAAATCGATACATAAGCAAACAAACCGTTGATGACTTTCAGATACTCTCGTTTGCATCTCACTTTTCGTATGGTACTTCGAATCCCTGACAAGTCCTTAACGTGAAGTCAAATCTGTGTCAACGGAACTATAGCCACTTAGTCATATCATGGAACCTGTCTCCTCCAATAGAGCATGTTTAAAACTAGCTGAAACAATCCCCTTTTTGAAGAGTTCAGTGAACCACACTTGGCTTTTTAAGGTAAGAGGGAAATTCCGCCTGATTGACGGAAATTCTATTGGTCTATTTTCGGTTTATCTTTTAATCTAATATCAAAGAAACAAGACTGATTGTAAAGGCTTAGTAGAAGTATGCATATCTCATAATCAAGGGTTTTAAGATCAAATCCTGAGACAATATAACGCTATACTGGAATTTCTTCGTCACACGTGGTGAATACCTTGATTAACACATTGAACTCAGACTGCAATCATCACCTACGAATAAGGTTCGACGCTAAAAACGATAGGACTAAAGTCAAACTTCCTGTAAAACCTTAATGGTGTGGTAAAACCTCTATGACCTTAGGTCAGTGGAATACAAGATGGTAGAATGTCGGGTTTGCGCAATGCGAGCGGGAAAACAAGAAAGTAAAGGCCGCTTTAGACGGTACAATTTCTCGTACGATCTCTCGTATGCAATCTCATCGGTTATATTTTTTGATCGAGTAAAGCGCGGATCGTACGATTTTTCATGGCATCTCCGATGATATGTTCTCTAAATAGAAACGTTCTATTTTTCGTACAATCTGACAGCGCCCCTACTGGGTAATATAGCGTGCTTTCCTATTCGGCTGTTTGGTTATGGATTACGAGACAAAGAGAACCTATTAATGTTATTACTTGATGCAGAAATTAACATACATAGTGGCATAATAAACTATTATAGGTATAAAGATATGAAACAAAGCTTTTAAAGGAAGTGTAAAAAGGTAAGTGATACTGCAGTTCAGCTGCTTCTGCCAACTGGTAATACCTCATAATGCTACGTTTTGCATTCCTATAGGGTACGTGAAAAAAAAATGTTTAAAAATGTAATGACCTACTCTTTTATATATTGTGCAATGCTGTTAAAATAAAGTGATTTTCATTGTTTTTCTTGTGCGTAGAATATCGAATCTGCTGCAGCCATGATATGTATGAAAGGAAAGAATGTAGAGGATACCGGTACTATAATTATGTATCTTTGCAATCATATCCCTCCAATGATTTTGAAAAAGATATACGCTCTGTCCATCTGAAATAATAAAATACATTGAACCGTATATTACAGAAATAGACCTAGTATAAATAGAGTGTCGACGTCAAGCCAGAGCTGTGCAAGTCAATACGTAAGCTAGGTAATTAATCGTATGAAGTAATTTTTATTCAAGGGTTCAGACAGCTGGCCCTCCATATTCATACATATATACCTTGTGTGAAATATACAGGTTTTTCTGCGCCTATAAATCACATAAAATCTACATTACGCCTCGTTTTTGTATTTTGCATGTATTTCGGTACCTTTCATGCTTATAGGAACGTAAAACGTAGCATTTTGAGGCGTTTCCAGTGCTCTATGCTAGAAGTAGTTAAACTGCATTATTACTAACTGGCCTGCATTGGTATAAATAGGAGTTAATATATCGCGATTTATATACTTTTGAAGCGCTGTGTAATGTCACATATCTTGTTAACTCAGGAATATTGTAAAAAACAACACATATGACTCCAAAGTGTGTCCGCATCTTTATTGAAGTACAGAAGTAAAGCTAAGACACTTTCGTTACCACTGAAACCTAGTAGAAGTTAGAAGATTCTCTTGGTAGCATGTGGCATTAAGACAAACTGAATTTCTGTTGTCTCAAGATTCATTGTTATCAATATTTTAATTCTTTGTTATTTTTTTAATTGGCTACTTTCACATCTGTGGCTTAATTACTCTAAAAACCTGAGATGTCAGAACTATAAACTCCAGCAGTTTCATCATTATCCCCTCGTATCCAAAATTGTACCGTGTAAAACACTATAAAATATTGTATGATTTATCGTACGAGAAATCTCGTACTATGGATTGTGTACATTCTATCATACGTGAGATCGTAGGAGAAATTGTATCGTCTAAAGCGGCCTTAAGATGGACAGAATCCTCAAAGTCGTTCAAGGTCACGGCAGTGAGGCGGCGCTAAGTAACCTTTCAACCTAACAAACAACACAGACTATCCATATACAGGTTGGCAACATGCCCTCTATGCCTATATTTTCTACATGACTATATAGTATATATTCCCTGTAGGTACTACATGCCCCGTGGAAACAAAATGGAAACTGCATCACATCACAAACTTGAAGTTCATTGGTATGACTTCATATTACTGTTACTACTGCAAAAACTTCACCCACTTCTGGCGCCACTGTCACAAGGGACTGTCTGTTTTGCGCATGAGTAGTATGCGAAAGCTTCGTTGGTGACACAAAACGAGCGGGGCCAAGGTGAACTGTGATTACCTCAATGAAATAAAATTCAGCAATTGTGAATTATGTTCTTTGCGGCTGGATCTCTACTTCAGATTCTTGGGTTCATGTCACTAGGATTCCGGGTTCTATTCTTGTGGTGTTATATTAAACGTAGTGGTTTGAAATCTGCTGTAAACTGTAGTTCCCACCTTTTCCTTTCCTTCTGATGGAAAGAAATGGTGGAGTGCGTTTTGCGACCCAAAATACAGGCGACCGTGCGTTTTGCGGCCCTCAATACTGATTTATATTGAAATGCTAATGTTGAACCTATTAGCACTAGTAACTAGATTAATACTTGTAAGAAGCTTTTCCACATTGCTGGTTAGGTCAAATTAAGTTAGATTACCAGTTTCATTTTAGGAGCAAACTACTACAATTTGAGAAGCAAGGGAATTCGTTTTGGGTAAAGGTATCCCCTGTGCGATATCCACACATCGTGAATGTCACATGGAGGATTTGGAGGTAGTGATATATTCTCGACCCACGATACGAAATGAGGTGGGGTGCTTATTCCATGGCCGACAGTCTTTACCTTCCAAGGTGCTCAGGAATACCAAGGACACTCTGGTACTCAATTTGGTAGGCGGTTGAGTGCATTTCAGAGCACCAGGCAAGCAAGTACTGCGAGAAACGTCTCCAGCATTCTGAACTGGATTTGAGCCCGATACTCAGTCAAACGTGTTACCGCCTGAGCCACGGTAACTTCCAGATCATTTGGAAAAACAATGGAATTCACTACTTTTTTTTTAATTTCACACATACATAGATGTGGTAAATCAACTTAATACAGAATGTAATATAAAACCACGCAAATTAATGCCGAACGAGCGATAGCGAGTGAAGGCGGGTTAATTAATGTCAGGTTAGATTCTCCTGTTTTTCATTCCGTCCATGATTTTGCCTCCTTATTCAGTATTTTCTGCGTTTATTGCTTGTTCTATAAGCTTATCCCATAAATAATGCCGTATTTTGCACCGTGAGGAAGAGAACGATAACTTACCTGGAACACTACCTCTAGTCAGGAAAATAGTCTCCATCAGACTCCACAACGCTCTGCCATATGTCAACTAGTTGTTGAATTTTGGAGGGAAAGAACTGGGATACTGTTGGTCGCACGTTATCCTAATTTTGCAGTGCTTTTCCGAAAAAATGGTTTTTGTAGGCTGCGAAAAAGACAGTAGTCTGTTGGTGCAACATCTTGTGAAAAAGTCGGGTGGGGATAGTTTCTCCTAGCCAGCAGCCACATACCTCCTCGATCTTAGCACAGGTCCTTGTTGCCGTGTGTGGGGACCGTTATCACCGTGGATGAGCACACCTTTGCGATTAACCAGAGCAGGACGTTTCTTCAACAATGCAGTCTGCAGGCGTTCAACCTTCTGAAGTAGACATCTGCATTGATGATCTGATTAGGTGGCAAGACCTCAAAATGGATTATCCCACGGATATCCCACCAAACACTCAACATCACTTTGCAGGAGTGGAGGTTCTGTTTTGGCACAGTTCCTGCGTCCCCCTTTAGGTTCCTACTGCCGTTTAAGTGTAATGTTATGGTAGAGGACCCATTTTTCATCACCTGTCACAATTCTGTCCAAAAATGTCTCACGTCTGTGATGGGTGAGCAGAGCGCTGGAGATGTCAACTCACTGCTGCTAACTCATGGGGTGCCTATTTTCCGAGTTTCTACACGTACTCAAGGTCCTGCAGATGACGATGCACGGTCAAATGTGTGACATGGAGTTCGCTGGATAGTTCTTCAGCAGTTTGCATTGGATTTGCCTCCACCGTTGGTGCTGGGTAAACTTTTTTTCGGTAAACTTTATAGCCACTCTAGTAACTTTGGACTTCGGCCCGTCATGATTCACCTTTAGCTGTTAAAATCGACACTGGGACTCGAACCCGGGACTTTCAAGCCGATGGCCTACCACCACAGACCGCTCGGCCACCCGACAGGCCGTTGGTGTAGGGCATCGTTGTCCTGCTGCACAAGTCTCCCTTCTCGTGGTTCATCGGTGAGGCTGGTATCCCCAGGCCGAAACCTCTGAAACCACCAGTGGCACTTTTGCACATCCACAGCTCTCTGACCATATTTGACATTGATGTTTCGTGCCGCTCCGCTGGCTGGTTGTCCCTGGTGAAATTCATACAGCATGACATGCCGTATGTGGTCCTCTGACATTGCCATGATCAAATACAAGCCATACTTCCAAAACGTGGGGTATAGCGTTTTCGATCTACACACTGCTGCACAGTGAATTGCCGTATATGACTGAGCTATGACACGCGCCGTCTACTTCACTATTCGCTCGTCAGATGTCGTCATTGCAGCGACCATCGCATCTACGACATTACTTATGGGATAATCCGGTACATATGTGTACTACATTTGGAAATTCGAGATACTATTGCTTCCTTCCAGGGTGCTTTCGAAAGCTGGTTTCCGGAATGAAAACTGTCACCTTAGGTTAGCTTAGCGGAACTTCAGGCTTCGAAGGGACCAAGAGATGTTGTTGAATACACAGTTAAGATGTAATATCATTAATGAAGTTAACTGTTTAAAACATCGCCGACTCTAAAATAAGTAGATGGGTCACAAAACGCACGATTCATTTCCCAGGGGTCGCACGATATTCGGTAGGGTCGCAAAACGCGCGGATTCAAAGAAAAGATAAATCACCATGGTGTCACCTTGGCCAAAAACTTCGGGTGATAAATAGAATAGAGCACACACACACATCATGATCATGGAACAAATAGTTTTGAGACCAAAGGAAGAGACAGAGAGTGGGAAGTAATATGAGTTGTCTTTAACTGTACGATTTATCACCAGGAGAAAGTTCTCTTTCATGTAAAGACTTGGTTACCTAGAGGAATGGAAAATGGGTAGGAAATGATGTCAAAGATATTTGCGGAGAAAAAAGGTAATTTTCAAAAGCTGACATTTTACTTTATTTACCTATCATTAACCCTTCAAAAAAAAAAAAAAAAAAAAAAATCTGAAAAGCAATGAAAGAAGAAATGAAAAGCGGAAAGGTGTCATTTACATGAAGAGGAATGGCGATAAATGGAAGGAAACGAAGAAAGTGATAGAGAGGGAAGAGATAGAGGTAGACATGCAAATACGTTGTTGTATGATTCAAAGTGAAGTCCAACCGTTGCATGAAACACAAAAGGAGAAGTGGTGATCTAACGAACCACAAGAAGACAGGCTAGAACTATCATGACGGCAATTATAAACTCAGTGGGAAAGTGAAAGCTTTTCGCCGTTGCCTTATCATTTTGTTCTAAAAAGCATCTTTGTTATCAGACATACCTACTTTTTCACCCTCCTCTTCTATAACAACAACACCTCCTGTCTATTTCTTTTATAATAAAACATCTATCTATCCCACAGCTTTTTGATAGCCTGCAAACTGACATGGAGAAAGAAGCGGCACTGAGGGGGGAAGAAGAGAACTCTAGCAAAGCCATTATTGAAAGCAATTTCTCTTCCATAATGATATCCGAGTCCTATCAATCTACCTTGAAAATACTGTATATATACACAGACACAAGTTTCCTTCCTGTCCCATTTTGTTAAAAGTGTTTTGCTATTTGTGAGATAGACAATCAGTAAAAAAGAAACACTTCAACCCTCTCTCTCTCTCTTTCTCTCTCTTAGTTACACACACACAGAAATACACATGGAGATTCCTACATGTCCGTCATCCCCTTCTGTTTCATCCAATCCAACACTTAACTGTATAACTCTCCTCCCTTTCCCTGCTTTCCATGTCTGTTTTTATCTGCACGAAACAATTCGATGAAAGCCATACCAAGTACTTACCTCTCAAAAAGATATAGTGATTGTATATGCATGTATGGAAACTCTGGTGTGTATGTATATCATTGTATTTCCCTTCCTTTATTCCTTTCAACTATTTTTGATTAATGTTTTTTTCGTGCTTCTCGCTTGTAAACAGAACAGAAAGAGACGAAAACTCTTGGACATGCAACGTATGAGGGGGCAGTCAAATGAAAACCGAACACCCGCTACAAAGTGACAATGGAATTTGTGTTATTCAAAAGTAATTGCCAGAAGTGTTAATGCATTTATCCCGCTGGGAAACGAGACGATCAATTCCAGTCTTGAAGAAAGAGGCAGGTCGCTGACGGATCCACTCTTGCACTTCCTCGTCCGACTGAAACCGACGTCCACGACTGTCTTTCTTCAGGTCGTGACAGAAACGCATACTCTTCCTCGTGGTACCACTGCAGATGACTCAGACAAGCAGCCATTCTGTCAATCTTTTGTCCCTCCGTCAGTTGATGCGGAACCCACTCCGCACATTTTTTTTTCGGAACTGCAGGTGATCTTTGATAATGGCATGCACGGAGCCATGGCTAATGCCGACCTGAACACGAATTTCTTCCTCTGTGTTTCCCCGGATCAGACAATCAATAGGCGTAATCACATCAGGCGTAATGGCTCGATGGTCCGGTCTCGGGCGCGAATCGTCTTGCAGTGATGTGCGTCCTTCGCGGAATCTCTTCTGCCACTCGTGCACACTTGTCAAGGACATGCAGTGTTCGCCGTACACAGAAAACATGCGACGATGAATTTCGCGTGTTCCAGCAGCCTCGACCACCAAGACACGAACCACACCTCGCTGCTCCTCTTTGCTTGCCTTCATTTCCAATGCTGGACGATCACATTTTCACTACGATCACCTCCAGAGCAATAACGAAACAACTGTGTGGACCTGTGCGTTCTCGCTATGCATTTCTCCTACCCTACAGATGGCAGTAACGATACGTAACAACAGTGTTGCCAACTTTTGCGAGGAATGTGTTTTATGGCGGGTGTTCGGTTTTCATTTGACTGCCTCTTATATATAGGGACCGCTCTGTGTTTTTCTTATTCGACAATTACTCATGAGGACTAAATAATAATGAATTTTCAGAGACGAGAATCAGGGAGGATAAAATTTAAGAAGATGGAATATATTGTGAAAGAAATGACGTTGTATCTTGACAGAAACTTCTTAAAGGTCTTTAAAATATATTGCATTGTTTTCATAAGCAAATTCTTTGAGTATGATCACAAACAAATAATCAGATGAAAAGTTTATTACCAGTAATATATTATGAATGTTCTTGTCAGCTCAAAGTAATTAAGGATAAATAATACTAAAACTTTTGTCTCTACATGAATTGGGAATAATGGTGTGTTGTTTCATTGCAGTTAACTCTATGGGGGCGTCCAAAGTGAAAGAGTACCATAGTCTGGATCTAGGTGTGGAAAGACGAGCGATACGATTCCCGACCAAAAAAAAAATCTCTTTACACAGCAAAAAAAATTGGCGTTTTAATTTTGCAAATAATTTCATGAAATTGTGAAGTGTAATTTCTTGAAATCGTTCAAAATAGCTAAATCCTATCAAATAAGCATGAAATTTCTTTTATTCCCTATTCTTTTTCATTTCTAAAATCTATTTATGGCCTTTAGACACCTCTGGATCAGGTCGTGAAAATAATGAACAAGATATAGGCCAAGACTTTACTTAAGACAGAATCCCGGGATTCACCTTGTGAAACTGAAAACTCAGTCAGGGTAGTCGGTCGCAACATTAAGGTAGGTATGTATTGCACAAACCACTTGCAGACGACTTTATCGAACATCCTATCATATTTCGATAACTTCGTACGCACGATAGCTTAGTATACAGGGTGTCCGGTAAGGGAGTGCATTTATTTTGGGAGGTGATAGGGGATGTCATTCTAAATTAAAAATTATATGTGAACGTATGGTCTATTCCCCCTGGTTTCCGAGATAGGGGGGGGGGGGTATATTTTCTGCCCATGAAACCTGCTGCGTTCCGGTTAAGTGCGTATAGCACACCATGTAGATAGTGTAAAAACGCAAATCATAACTCATTCGGAAGGGAATGAAGTAAGCTTACCGATGGTGCACAGATTATTGCAAGTAAGACCAAAGGAGGGAAGTAACAGAGGAAAAATGTAAAGAAATTCCCTCAAAATTTCAATTTTTGCACAATTATCACTTGTTATGGGGTGGAAACACTGTCATTAGGACAACCAAAATAACTGAGTGGATCCCACACTCCATGCCAAGGATGGTTGTGAAGATTTACGTTGTTGGCATGTACAGAAGTGAAGGAAAACGTCATAACTCTACTGTAATGGACATTTCCGGTAGAATTTTTTTATTGTAATAAAAAATTCTTCTGTTAAAGTAGACTACGGAAAACACTTTCTTCTCTTTCTGTGATGCATTTATGAAGAGTAATGAAGACTTGCTTCAAAACAATCTCAGCCTTGCGCTTAATCGGGCGCCGCCATGTTATGACGTAATCAGTCTGCCGACTGCTTGTCATTAACATACAGATGGTATTTGATTAGTTATTATTGTTAACAAGAGATAGCAAAAATGGATCGGAACAAATAGTATAAGTGGTGAATAGCGTTTCTGTATGCCTTAACACGTCATTTAGTTCGTTTTATTCATTTAAAATTGATTTTTACTTTTAATACTTCTTTAAGATATTGATATATTTTGGTAGCTTCAACACTAATTTATAGCAGCTCTTTTTTCATTATTAAATCATAAGATAGCTTCTAATAATGCTCTTTAGAACTCTTGTACTTAAAAAGAATTACCTATTTTTTCTGTAAAAAAATGTGGGTTTTTACATTCGACAATTGTATACTTTTTAATGAATGCCACTGAAGTGTTTTTGAAGAACTTAAAAGCACATGAATTAATAGTGCTCGTTAGGTACTGCCGTCTGTTAACAATTTATCATACTACTTGTAGCCCGTGAATATATTGAATACTTTTAATATGTCATTTAAAAAAATAATAAAAGCATGTTAGAAACAAAAACGTAAATTGAAACATTTACATTGAAGTTACTCTTGCGTTCCGTGAAGTAAAATAAAACACGATCTTTGATAGGATTCGAACAGCCTTAGGTGAAAGCATAAAAAGTTAAAAGTTGCATGCGCCAACCAATTGCGCCAAATTGCCAAGACATCAGGACCGATACAAACCAGCGATAAGAAGCACTGCAAGAAAATACTGCCCCCTGTCATTGTTTCGACAGTTATTAAAAACATGTTTTGGTGTTTTAACTTATTGTAGTGTGTTCTGCAGATTTGTACATTAATTATTTCGTTAAGTGATGATGTGAATGTTCAGTCTCGTTTTTGTTTTTTCGTCTTCAAACTTCTGAATAAGGAACGTAACATAGGGAGAAGCATATAGCTACGGAAATAATACAGATTGATTACGTCAACCCAATCAGAGGATGATTTTCGTTGTATGACGTAGGAGATTGAATTCTCAGTATTTCATGCTATATTTCTACGTAACGGAAAACCGTAGCGCTGAAATTTCAAAAACATTATATATTATTTAATCTGATGTACACAACCAAATTGTAAAATATATAAGGACGGGGAAAACGGAAATGTCCATTGCAGCTGTACTCTTCTGTACAGGAATACTGTAACTCTATTGTAATTGCGAGAATAATTAATGGAGAAGAACAGTGCCATGCACATATCATAACAGATACATACGAACATGAAAATACAGAAAACAATGGACATTAGTCGTCCTAACATTAGTTGCTCTACTGACAGTGTTTCCATCCCACAACAGGCGATAATTGTCCCAAGAAGGGAAATTTTACTTTTTCCCTCTGTTACTTCCCTCCTTTGGTCTTACTTGCAATAATCTGTGTACCGTCGGAAGGCTTACTTTTTCCCCTTTGGAGTGGGTTATGATTTGCGTCTTTACACCACCTACAGTGTGCTATACGCACTTAACCGGAACGAAGCAGGTTTCATGGGCAGAAGAGGTACTCCCCCCCACATCTCGGACTAGGGGGAATAGGCCATGTGTTTACATATGCTTTTTTTTTTTACTAAGAATGACATCCCCTATCACCTCCCAAAATATTTGCACTTCCTCACCGGTCACCCTGTATATAGACGTCTGCAGGCGTCCGTAAAGTTTGCAACTAGGGCTTCAGATCTGTAACTAGAAGTTACCGGTGTTAGTCATGGCGTAGCGTCATGCCTTTTCATTAAAATGCAGCAGCATTGCAGGTATTTTTAGCTTAGGTGGTGCAAAATCAATGTTAGGGGATGTAAGTCGAAGTTTAAAAAGGTTTTACATGGCTTCTATCATATTTTTTAAGCTGAAAAGTTTTAAAGTTTGGGTGTGTGTGTGTGCTCGTCAATTTTATGGGTGACACCGCCATTGGAAGAGTCTGGCACAATCTCGGCAGCATTATTAAACTAGGCACTAGTGCCAAGCTCATAATCGAAACATTTTCCGGCAGAGAATTGTACCGTATGGTTCTCTGTGATTTCACGAAGTTATCAAATGTTGCTGAATAACTATATTGTTTCCCTTCGGCAATTACCGAAGCCAAATTCAATCATCCTTAAAACATTCCAACACATTTGCTTATCAGATTGCATCGACTTATCTACAGAACATATATTTTATGAGAATGTTCGAGTTAACGCACCTTATAAAGTACTTTTTAGTAGCAAAATAATCTCATAGTTTTGGTCCCAACAGTGTGAAGTTCATTTATTCCAAAATAATGTCAGAAAAACAGGTTCAACAATTTATGAAACCTAAGCCAACAGGCCCTTCTGTGCGAATCTGCTTTCTATCTTATCTAGATGCAAACAAGTGTTATAAAATGCACAGTTATGAAGCTAAGCTTGATAGAGTTTATAACTGTCTTGTTTTCTTATTCCTAGTTTTAAGTAAATCTTTTTCCAGTATGACTCCATCACTGAATTAAAAATATATTTGGGCCGCCATCTAGTGAGAGCTAAAATACTAAACAGGGTGTTGAGGTTTAAATTACAAAATAATCATATTGTAGCGTAAACATGTTGCACATTAGTTGTTCTCTACTATTAAATCAACTCTTATCTGTGAAACATAATTATATTTCAATAACGAAAGAAATTAAATCATGATGTGAGCTTGTTCAGCTGTTGCACCCTTACCGAGTTTTTTTTGTTTTTTTTTACATACCGAAAATCGCGAACCCAAAAGCATCGGCAAAAAGTGCATACCGCTCACATGCCCACCCATTGCCGATCCGAAGTCCACGACTTTGCCGCCTTGACAATAGGAGCTGGATTAGGTATCTCTACTCTTTATAGTTACTGATAAAAAGAATCGATAACATATTTTTGTCAAATTTTCTATTTCCTCTTTTATTGATTAAATAAAATAGGTCTTTAACTTGTATTCTAACCCTTCAACAAAGCAGAAGTCGGAAATGCTTAACATTCAATTTCATTGCGCGTGTTTGAAACGAAATTCTATATCTCCATTAAGAACAGTAATATTACGACAATATGTGACATCGTGTAGGGAATATGACTTTTCTCCTGCTCAAATCTCACAAATAAACAAAAAGTGTATTCAACGAATATTTCTTTCTTTATCTTCCGCTAAAACCAAAGGCAAGCACACAGCAACGAGAAATGTAAATGTGTTTCCATAGCAGTTATTTCAGAAGTAGATATTCTATGTTTATGATCAGTTACATTTACGGTTTCAACACTCTTCCATAACAATATAGTTTCACTTTCTGAGAAATCGCTGACACTAAGAGACAAAAGGATAGTAAAGGGATTCTTTTTTTCTGTTTAAGGAAAGTGGAAAATGAAATTTCAACCATCTATATATTGAACTTTGAAAGTAACCTTAAAACCCGTTCTAAGATGGATGTTGTTGTTTTTTTTTCTGCGAAGGCACATTGTCTTAAAAGAGATCGTGAAAGAAAATAGTGTTTTATTTTACCAAAAAACGAAAGGGGGAAAAAGAAGAAAGCTATATCTGAAAGAACTGGAAAATCAGTCAAGATTTACTGCTTGGGATTTCAAAATGGTGAGACATAGTAATACTAACAGTAGCTTGAGTGGTTTTCATGGCTTTCAGTAGATGTGGGAGAGGCGGGAGGAATTTATAGGTCAATACTCAAGTATCTATCTCACTGCACAGAAGACAAAAGTCAAGTAAAAGTCAAATCTAATACATGTTTTCTTTCTCTTAAAAATGACAAAATAAGACCTAATGAAATTTTCTTTATATGTTGCAGACTTATTTCCTTTAAATCCAGAAGCTTATATTGGTTCAGCATTTCAGTGCTTATTTTGAAATCATAAGACCCGATGAACAATTTCATTGTAATCCTGTTGTTTCGTCTGAGTTTCCACCCAGTCATATTCTAGTCGATGGCTGAGATGGTAGTCTATGACAGTAAGCATATAGTTTTGTTCAGACTTCTTTGTAAATAATATACATTATTATTCAGAGAAGCTCGTTTACTATTAAGACGAATGATGATGATGGGTATTCTTCCCGGTGGAATCTATGACCCGAAGGTCCCTGACCAAGATAAACCGTGTTTTACTTAAGTTCATTTTAAGGTCTATTTTCGAACTCTCGTTACTCAGTTCTTCCATTCTAGTTTGTAGTTCTGCACTTGAAGCAAACAGGACTATATCATCAGCGAACCTTAGGTGATGAAGATATTTCCCATTAATTTTAATTCCAACTTCATCCCAGTTTAAATTCTGAAACACTCTCTCCAGGACCGCACAAAACAGATTTGGAGAAATTGAATCTCCTTGCCTTACTCCTTTTCCAACTTTAAATTTTTCACTTTCTTGATGCAGTCTAATGACAGAAGTGGCAGTCGAGTAAATGTTTCGCAGTAACTTGATGTATGCACTTTCGATGCCTTGATGTTCAAGCGATTTAAGTACTGCTGACAAGGAGACCGAATCGTAAGCTTTTTCAAAATCTATGAATCTCAAACATAGTGGAAGTTCATATTCATTAGACCTTTCCATAACTTCATTCAATGTTTGTATGTGGTCCATTGTGCTAAATCCACGACGGAATCCGGCTTGTTCCCTTCCCTGGTTAAAATCTAAGTCTCGTTCAATACGATTCAAAATAACTTTGGTGAACATTTTGTATAGAACTGTGTAGAGTGCCCTTCGGTGTGTGACCAGATACTGTCGAGGACCCTAGGTTGGGCAACTGAATTTTTTATAGTGTCTCACACATGTAGGTCGGATTATGTAAATCATGACCTTGCAAAAAGGAGTATTGGAGGACACCAAAACAATAGAACTCCTTTCTGTTTACTTTAGTGGGATTTCAAAACTAAATATAATTTGATGCAGGAGTTTGAGGAGATCAACTTAATGAGACACTCAACAACAACAACAAATTTCAGTAGATCTCAGGGATTTTAGTGATTTCGGTAGAGCTTAGAAAGACTTGACACATTGGAGTCTCCAGGCTGAAATTTTAAAGAATGACGCCCTAATCCGCAGTTCAACATCTGCAAGCATCCATCTACAGGCCTGAAACATAATAACACAACATATTGCACTGTATATCTTGTACTTACCGATCTGAAGTACCCACACTGCATGAAGAAGGAGTAACTGGCAGAAACCAAGGAGATGTGAAGGAAGAATTTTCAAACGAATTAATATTAATCCCATTTATTTGGTATATGAATGAAGTTAGATCTTCCTGCACACACACACACACACACACTTACACACATACACGCTTTAACCTATCTCACTATAAACAACACTATTGCCTCTTTTCATCAATGGTGTTATTTGTAAACATAAACGTAAACTTTACTTATAGAGGCTTCAAATGGCAATCTGTGACGCAATCATATGCGCTTATTTATTTGAATATAGTTTATAAAAGTTCTGGCCAGTTTGAATTTAATTATTTTCTCTGATGGATCTGTCTTGAAGTGTTCATCTAAAAGGTACGAAAAGACTGGTTCCATGCAGTTTTCTCACAAGGAAAAATCACTCACTAGGCACACTAATGTCCTGCTCACTCGTTGTATGAGTCTTTGACATGGCGATGGGCTCAATGAGTAATCACCATTCACGGTCAAGGTCCGTTAACTTTTTGCCATGCGCTTGCTGTTTAAAGGTCCCGCCAAGACAAGCTGTTTTTCGTCGACAAGTGGTGGGTGTGACACGTGACGTCACCGCGAGGCCTCTTCTCTTGCTTTCTCGTTTGCCGGGTACATCAGAGAACGTGTAGTGTGGTGCTTATTTTTTTGCGTGTGCGTACGTTTTTTTAAATATTTGTGTTGTTTTTGCAATTCTTGTGCATGTAAAGTTGGTATAATTTAGCAAGATGTCTTGTTGTGCTGTAAGTACGTAGATGGAAAGAAGATGGAATTCTGGTAATTGCTACCATTATATCCTATAAATCAAGATAACTGATTGAACTGAAATTTTGTAAACACAAAATACTTAAGTTACTCACACATCATCAATGATCATCTGGGATGATCTTGCTTTCTTGATAATGTTAAAATATCTTTTTTTGCCAGTCTAAATTTTTCACATGTCATAGGGGCCGCGGTGGCTCAGTTTTAGAGCGCTCACTTCGATCTCGGCTTGTGCAATGTGGTATTTGTAGTGGACAAACACCGTGTATGAGGTTTTCTCGAAGCTCTCCCATTTCCTCTCACTGTTTTCTTTCCACCAATTCTCCCATAATAATCCATTCAACCTGATCCAAAGTTGCCTAAATGCCTAAAATAAAATTCAATCCTTTACAGGTCATATTCACATTCAATTTTACTTTCACCGCCTTTTCTAGTGTTGACACTAGGAGTTTTTTTTTTTACTATAGCCAGTAATTTTTAATTGCACTGAGAAGTGATTATCTCGCAATCAAAATTTGTACCAAGTAATTAAGAATTACACGAGTGTCAAAATTACTTTTAAAGATCTAACCTGTAGGTCTTTGTTCTCCATTGATCCATCATTGTTTACGCTTATTTATCAAGATGTTTTTCAATAATTTTTAATATTTCACAATAAGTGTCAACAATATCATTACTATTATTAATAATTTCCAATGAAATATCAGCATGTTATACTTCCTCATGGAAATAGGAAAATACCCTTGAAATTGCTGTCAAGAAGTAAATGCTTAATTTTATTGACACCTTTGAAATAAAGATTATACTTAACTTAAAAGTATTGTATGTGACATTTCAGAATAAAATTTGTTGGACAAAGTATGTGTATATTCCTTCCTCTTTTACACTCCTTTCTTTCACAAGTTTGGGTACTAACAAGTAGTAAATGAGTTCCCCTTTACAAGTATATGATATTTAACTTGTATTAGAAATTTAGAAATTACAAGACATTTAATTAGACTATACGTTAAATGTTATACAAATTAGGAAAAATTATCTGAAGATATTTTCGGATGAAGTATGTCTGGTATGTCTGTCTAAAAGAGTATGTCTGGTCCTAGCCTTGAAACAGAAACAATGGTTTTAAGGCAGAGTTCCTACCGAAGCATGTTCTAGAAGTGAGTATATAATTCTTCCTTATATTTTGTAATAACTTCCTTGTTAAATATCTTAGTTTTATTTCAAGCAAATGCCTTAATACCAAGTATTTAAAAAAATGATGTATCTCTTTTTAATGGGTCGCATGAAATAGGTTTTCGACAACCGAACAATGTGTGTATCCGCGAATCTTATGTCTGTTCGAGCTACAAGCGAGGCAGAAATAAACCCTTGGCCTCGAGGTGACGTCACATACTTTCCACCCTAAATTCTCGAGAGAAAGTTGTCGGATGGCGAGACCTTATAGCGTGGTGCGTGTGGGGGTGGGGTCAAACGACCTTGATTCACGGTCTATTATATGCAGTAACAAGAAAAATGAATATTTCACTACAGTATTCTTGGTAGTTACTTTAAAAGCAGGTTGGGACTGTGTAGTTATGCAGTCTCAGAGTAAATCCTTGCATGTCTGAGGACTTCACTTTTGGATGCACTTGTATATTGCTAAGACAAGTGAAGAAAAATAACGAAAAAAAAAAATATAATCACACGAAAAAAAAAAACTTGTGTGACTTTGTTTGAACAGATCACTGTTTGATTTTACTTGCTGTTTCATCACTGAGTTTGCACCTGCTAACATTCACGGAGCGAATGTTGGGTTTGTACCTCTAAGTACGCACAAGGTACCCGGTATCACTTCCACACACAAGGGATAAAAGTTTGTGACATAGTTCAGGGACCTGTTGCATTTTTCATAATAGTTCCTTGTTTACTTTCACAAGTAAACATTTAGTATTGAGATACTGATTGTCTGTATCACTATCACTTCATGATACGCCACGCTCGGACACTAGTGAATATCAAAGAATCTGCTACTTTGAAAATATATCCACGAAAATAAAGACTGCGCTTTTATTGTTCTTACTCGAACTTCCAAAACCGAACTGCCGATCTGCGGCTCCAAAAACATACATATTCGTGCTTCCACTGCTTGGTTTTTCGAGACTCGCTCTTTAGAGACGAAAACCAGCCCAAACAGACAGATGCTTGTACAGTATACAGTGTTGCCACATAGGGCAGTTCTTTAATATATTACATGTTTTAGACATAAATATACACTGACATGACTGTATACTGGCTTACACTTCTTTTAATAATCAAATGACCAACTTGTTTACTTAAAACCGTAGTTACATAGCTTAACACATTAATTATAAGAGAAAAGAAAACAGTGTGGGTGAAAAACCCCGATCCTCCACGGTTCTTGACAGGTCGCGCCACCACGTAGGTGCCACGTGAATGAAAGTCAAAACATGACCGCGTGGGGATAGAGTATTCGAGCGAGAGAAATATCAAAACATCTAAAAATACAGCATAAAACACAAAGGTACATATAAACTAATTATATAGATGACTTCTATCTATATCAAAGAGTAAATAGGTAATAATAATCATGGATGACAACATATAATAAAGGAGAAAAGAGAGAAAAGTCGGTTTGTACAATGTTATGCAGCGCTGCTGTGTGTCAACACTCCATTCCCACAGACGGACACCAGCAGAAGACAAACTGAAAGTTAGTTCCTCTGAAAAGTAATTGAAAACAGGCTGATTATAAGTGAAATCGGGACCCGTGTCACTGCAATGGAGTGAGAAAAAAAAAACGGTTACCCAAATAATCTTCCGCTTGTGTTTTTAATACAGAAGTAAATATACAAACAAAGTTTCCCCAAAAATATGTATCAATGCGCGTTGAGACGCGCATTCTAGGCTAGGTTGGCTGACTAGACCTTCCAGGGGAGGGGGTGGAAGAAGGGTATGTGCGAAAAATGGTCAGAACCCTTCTTTTTAACACGTATTGTCCGAAGGATTACCATGTATAAAGAAACTGGCAAAAACAATGCGTTTGTACGCAGACTAGTGTCGCCGTTCGGTCGAGTTTCCATCCATCAAACTTAAACCATAATGTTGGTTGCCTATTAACCTTCTCTGTAGAATTTCTAAGCTATTCCCCCAACATGGTATCTTTTTCTATTTCGTGATAAGCAACACTGCCTGGCCAACACTCTTTACTAGCAGGTGGCAGCCATATTTCCTGGTTTTCATTCGAAAATGTTTGGGTCTGTCTTTCAAACTAGCTGTTCGGAGACTGAAAATACGCAAATGATATCAAGTTTCCAATGAAATAATTCAATATATTTGGTAATCTGTATTATCTTATAATCCATTTCCTGTATATCTAAATAAAAAAAAATTCTATGGCATGGTAATGATATAAAAAATACAATATTTGCATATGGTATTATTAAATATTGGTATGCAAATTACATCCATGGATGTGCTGCTTACAACTGACAGGAAACTAATTGGTCTGTAGTTTTCGACGCGTTCTTTGTCCCCTTTCTTGTATAACAAAATGATAACAGCGTTATTCAAACTTGAGGGTATTTCTCTCTTCCTCAGGCACATCGAGATCCTGGCAATTTTCCGTTCTTCATCCGTCGAAGTACCTTATCCACTTCTTTCATTACGTCTGGGACTTCTACATCATTTTCTTCTGAGCCTTCGCTTCCTAGTTCTTTCTTGGAGTAGTACAATTTTTGTAGAAATTTTCAAATATGTTTATAATTTCTTCCTTATTTCGTGTTACGGTCCCGTCTGGCCTCTTAACTGCAATTATTTGCTTTCTCCTATCATGAGCTATTGTTTGGCTTTCTTCAGGCCCTTGTTTTTCTCGATTGTATTTCTAACAAGATTTACGCTATATTTTCGTACATCCTCTCTTATTTTCTTCCTTACGGTTTTATTTAGTTCTATGTGCTCAATCCTCTTTATGCAATTTTCCTCTTCTTTAATTTCTCTTCTTTTCTTCATCAAGAGTTTAGTTTCTTCTGAGATTTTGCTCTCTTTTTTCTTTCTGGTGCCTGTTATTTCCTTGGCTGTCTCTCTTATTATCTCAGTCAAAATTTTATTTCTGCTATGGATGTCTTCTTCATCCTCTAACTCTCCCAATGCCCTGAATCTGTTGCTTAGTTCTATCTCGAATATCTGTCTGTGTTTTCCTAGATTTTCCAAATCTAAAACTGGCAGTTTTCCTCTTATAAGCCTTTTTCTCTCAAGTCTAGTATTTAGTTTCAGCTTACATCTCACCATCCTATGATCACTAGAGACTTTGAAACTGTTCACAACAGACACGTCTTGCAGAATTTCTCTGTTATTCTATAGAACAACAAAGATTAGTTTTCTCGAACCACCCTAATATATACGGGGTTTCTTTGCGTGTACTCATATGAACCGAGAGATATTTTCTTGGATAGTCATCTGTCTTTTAGAACGTTTTCGTTGCAGCCGCCAATATATTTAATTTGCACCGATATATTTAATTTAATGTCTAACGGAAATCTAATGACGAAAGTGGTCATATAAAACTTGTAACTTATATTTGTACTGTAGTATTTACATAATTATATATGTATGATCTCAATAAAATTTTTCACGAACATGTAAACTTCTGCTGTAGGCATTACATAAATATTTGTAAATATCTGTTATAGATCGGTAAGTTCAGCTTCATCACATTTTCCACTTTTGATAGGTTGAACCGTTATTAACGTCCTAAACGAGCTGCTAAGCTACTAAGCACGGCACCTACAGTTTAAAGTGGGTTCCGAACCACTTGTGTTCCGACCGAGATCGAACCCGTTTTCCACTTTTGACTGTAGCTATTTTGTAGGCGAAATATATAGGGCCTACTCAATAGGTTGACTCTTGTAGTGCATCACATACAGTATATACAATGAGTATGTGTGTCCTTGTTATCTAAATACTGTTCATTGCCAATACTGAAGATTGAGCGCAACCAGGAATGTTACTATTAATAATCATTCACGTGTCAGGCTACAAACAGATTCTCGCAGTCCGCGCCGCAGACACTTTACTACACTTTATTAGGTAGATTTCGAAGAAAATATACCTATTGAGATCGGTACGATATGAAAGTGTATATTTTATATATATATATATATATATATATATATATATATATATATATATATATATATCAA
>JAGDQP010020515.1:1231-27444 GCA_022664845.1 Lepisma saccharinum | reverse complement strand
AGAGAGAGAGAGAGAGAGAGAGAGAGAGAAATTACATTTAATATAACTCATAACTTGGAACGTTACATATTTTGTGTATTTTGCTACTAACGTCTTTGTAAATGATAAACGTAAATAACAACATATTATCAAAAAGTATAATACGTAAATATCGTGCCCCATTTTTAATAACTGTTAGAAACACATGTTTACTGTTGTCTTTAGTGCATTACCTTAGTGTTCTATGGAATACTCGATTCATTAAGAAAGAAATAATTACCTGGTAACCATAGGTTTCAACGTCCATTCTTGTTTCTCTATTTTCGGTAAGGATCTTTTCTACTGAACAAACTTTTCAGTAAATTTGAACCAGTGGTTCACTTAAAGTAAACATAGTATTACGTTTCCTCTTTTGATGTCTGGAATGGGGACTGTCTAACGTTCTTTTATTATTTGCTTCATACTACAGGAAATCATAAATATATTTCCAGAAGCCAAGACATGCGATAATGTTTTTTTCTTAAAGAATAGAAAATTCCAACCCTTGCTCGTTCAAGTACACAACCTCAGAATCACACATCGCCCACTCCACTTTAGTTGGGTGGCCTATCTTCTAGGCTTAGGGGAAAATCGTGTTTAACAAAATAATGTAAACATTGGCCACGACCGTAGTTCCTTCGAAAAGTATTGTTTTCTTATTACTAATAATGACTAGTCGTTATTTAAATGTTCTACACTAACCTCTTCGTTAACTCCGCTGACTGTTCTTTTATACACAAAGGTATTATCATCAGATGTTGATTGTTTTGTGAATACAGCTTTGTTGTATAGTTCCGTCGAAAAGTTCGCATCTTCATATGCAAAAATGCACAGTCTCTTGTGTAAATATTAGGTTTAAGTTGTAGATGTTATGTAGCAAGGACCAGTGGTACTCCATATTTTGATATATACTCGGAAGAATGCATCTTTGACACTAAGCCTATACATTCATTTGTTCAGAACTCACATAATATTACAATATAGTCATTGCATTATTTTTAAGCTTTTAATTGAATCAGTTGAAAACCAGCGCTTAAATTCAGCCCGTTCTTATCCCCTGAACATTTTACAATAAAAAAATCTGTTTCTAGTATCCTTATTTATATAATCAGTTAATTTTATTTATTCATTTTTGTTGATATATTCATGTTTTGGAAAAGTGTAAATTAGAACTTTCGGGTTTATTTTATAAACTGCCTTGTTAAATTATGCATGTAAACAAATATAAATTTAAAGAACAGTGTGAAAAACGGTTCTGACCCCTTGAAGAATATCTCCAAACCGAATTAACCGATTCCAGTGAACAGCTTAGTATAGTGTTGTAAAGGTGTATATTCATGTGCGGTGGCTACGCATATTAATAATATTGTTAATAAAATATTATTATAACCTCATGAAGAATAAACAAATGCTGAAAGTTTGAAACTAATATCTTGTATCATTATAAGTGTATAGCCATTTGATCATAAAAACTCAAAACTTTTTAGCACAATTCAAGCATGATATAAAGCGTTGATATACATAAATTTTAATAAAATGGTTTCTATAATCTGTGTATTGATACAGATTATCATTATAGCTACAATCTAACCAAAAAGGTTTTTGCCGTTCAGGACCAGTGATAAACAAAGAACAATACAGTGGACGGTACATACCTTTAGGTTTCCAAGTAAGCTCCATGAGGATCCAACACCTTTTGCCAACGTTCCTGCAGGTACACAATACCCTGGTGATAAATGTTGGCGGTCTTCGAGGAAAGTAAATCCGTGAATGCGTTCCGCAGGTCTCCCTCATTGGCGAAGGATCCCCCACGGCGGTGGTTGTCGAAGGACTGAAACGGGTGGTAATCGTTGGCGCAAGGTCTGGTGAATATGGTACATGTCACAGTATTTCCCAGCTAAGTTGCTGAAGGGTCTCCTGGGTTCTCTTTGCCACATGTGGCTTGACGTTGTTGAGGAACAACACACCCTTGCAATTCACCAATGTCGGCTCCTTCTGTCGCAATGCACGGTGCACCCTTTGTAACTCCTGTGAGTAGAGGTCAGCAGTGATGGTCTGACCAGGTGGAAGAAGCTCGTAATGCACCACTTGGCGGCAGGTCCATCATACAGAGAGCATAACCTTTCGTGAGTGCAAAGATCTCTTGAGGTGTGAGTAACAGGGTCACGTGGCGACAACCAATGTCTGGTACGCTTGAGAGTGTCATTGAGGACCCACTTTTCGGTGTGTTCAGGTGCCGAGTGAGCAAGAACAAACAGACTTTCACTCGTTGTTCCTTGTTGGCTGCCGACAATGTGTGGGGTACCGGTACCCACTTGCTTAACCTGTATGACTTCCCTACTCCTCACAGGTGCAGTCTGACTTTCAGCAGAAACATGGAACCTTTCTGAAAGTTCATCACACGTTAGACCACTGTCCTCCTCGGTGTCTGCTTTTAAGGCCTCGTCATCCAATACATGTGCTCGTCCACTGCAAGTTTCATGCCTGGCGTATGCGGCAGCTGACAGGCCCACTTTAAAATCATACAACAAACACACGCGAACAAGTTACTTCGATACCTCAATTTCTCTTTTACACTGGACGACCTTTGACTGCTGTGTGTGAGCACCGTGCGTGTGTTACTGAAGGTCGATGGTCAGACAAACTCCCGATCCCTTGGCAGCCACGCGCGTCATTTCGTTTTCTTTATGTGAGCACATAATTAATGGGACGTCAAAAACCACAAAATCTTTTTGGTTATTTTGTAGTTACATTGAAATATAACCTATGTAATGCTGATGTTTAATCCGGATTGGTTGATTCTTAGTCGAACTAGATTAAAAAATACAGTGCCATTTGTTCAAAATGTCATAGGAAAATCTATATAAATACTTTTTATGCAGTGTAACTGCACCTTGACTCGTGTATTCATACTGAGAGGTTCGTAGTCTTGATCACAGGATACGTTCCTCAATTAAGAATATTGTCTAAACTTCGAATTGTGCTTTGATTTCTTCAGAAGTAATTTAGCATTGTAGTATACAAACTGTCGCAGTCTTGATTCGTGGGGACTATGGTCTGTATATAAGTACTATATAAGCACAAGGATTGAATTTAATTATAAAGCAAAGGAAAATGAACAACTAGAAACCGTGCGCATCTCAAGACGACCCTCAGAGGACAACCTAGAATAGTAGCTTCCATAAGGAACAGGGTGTTAATAAAAACTGGCACTTTTACGTTGTAAGCTTAATTTTTCATAGCACCAACCTTTACAGTGGAGAGCTGAAACGGGTCAATTTTTGTACCGGGCCTAGGCTTCGGAGCCAGCCTGGCCCGGTGACCCGTTTTAGAAACCTTAACTTTAAGACAAAGTGGATTTTTAAAATTATTTATTTGTGTTTCAACAATCTTTCTTTCTGGGGTGACCAGGACCGTGGATTACCTTCAGAGTACGAAAAATACACATTAAGTAATCGTCAAATTCCCTATTTCTCGAGCTAAATCTTTACTAGCAATTGTTGTTCACAAATAAGAAGAAATGTGTTAAGATAGCGGATACTTCTTACGTAATCTTCTTTCACAACACTTTCAAACTTGATTTTCTGTGGGACATTCTAGTAACTTTTGACTTCGACCTGCCACAGTTATATTAAGTATGTGATAGGTAAAATCCACAAACATCCATCCGTCTGGCGGGATTCGAACCCGGGACCTTCGAGTCGCTAGCCTAACACCTCAGACCACACGGCTGGATGATCGGCAAAATCTTATTTCACGTTGGAGTTGCAGTGGTGCAGCTTAAACCTTAACTTCAATTCGGTGTGATTCCATTGAGTTTCATTACGTTAGGTTTGTTTTTGATAAGGATTGCCCGTTGCTCAAGCTGCCTGAAATCTTATAATTATGATTTTCTTGATCAAGTGGCACTACTTTATAAAGTTAGGTTGCATTTTCAGCAGGGCTTGCATATTTGTTATGTTGGTTTGTGAGTTAGGTTGTGCATGCTTAACTATAGTTCTGATCTAAGCGGAAAAGCTTGTTACGAGGATACCAACTCAAAGCTAATAATCTTAAACTTATTTTAATTAACGTTTCTATTAAAGCAATGTTTTGTTTCTATTAAAAGAAAGTTTTATTATCGGTTATTAAGAATTATGGAACTGATGCGCAAATTCTTACATTATAACTATAACTTGTAATGATCCGTATTGACTGAGTGCAAGTATGATAATACAACTTATTGTATTCCCCGCAAAATGTTTGGATTATTTATTATTTTAACTGGATATTGTAGTTAATATTGTTAAATCGTATTTCTGGCAGGATTACAACTACATGTGCAACTGTAGAATTGGTTTGCTGTGTTGTAGAGCCCATAGGTAATATTCAAAACAAATAGTCTTAGGTACAAAGTTTGTATACGCGGATGATGTAGATTTAATAGGAGACGATATAGATACACTACAAAGCAACAACGATGCCTTAGTAGAAGCGTGCGATGAGATAGGTTTAGAGGTACTTTTTTCTAAACATAAAACAAAATACATGATAACAAGCCGAAACACATGGAATAAAGGAAATAACAATAATTAACAATGAGATCATAGAGAAAGTAAACAAATTAGAATACTTGGGAGCATAGGTAACAAGCAAAAATGAGGTCACGGGAGAAATAAAAAGTCGCTTAGTATCGGGGCACGCAAATTTCTATTAAATCCAAAAACTTCTAACATCGCGATTAATATCAAAGAAATTGAAATGAAAAATATACAGAACGGTTATTCTGCTGGTAATACTTTACGGTTGCGAAAGTTGGAATACGACCCTAACAGATGAACATAAATTACGTGTATTTGAAAATAAGGTTTTGAGGAAGATATACGTGACGAGATGACTGGAGAGTGGAGGAGACTGCGTAATGAAGAACTCCACGGATTCACCAGATATTGTAAAAAATAATGAAATCGCGACGACTAAGGCAGGCCATGTAACTCGGATGGGAGAAAAACGAAGATTATATTCTATCCTGGTCGGAAGGCCGGATGGAAAGAGGCCATTGGGAAGACAAAGATGTCTTTGGGAGGACAATATTAGAAGAGATCTTCGAGAAGTAGGTGTTCGTGATGAAAACTGGGTTGATATTGCCCAGGATAGAATCCAATGGCGAACGTTTGTTACTTCGGCGATGAACTTGCGAGTTCCATAAGTCATAGCGTTAGTTAGAGTTAGGTACAAAGCTGCTAAATTGGCAACGCTGTCTCGGCAGTGTATGCTCCCACCTTCTAGCGTACGTCCAGAGCAGAAACCGACCCTCCAATATAAGTGCGCAGGGCCTGGTAGAGCGTATGTCGCTGGAATGAGTTAGAACGTTGTCATAAATAAGAATGTTTGTTTTGCGATCTCCTATTGGTTGATAAATGTAGGCTTTGAATACATTGATGAGGTGATGATTGATAGATGGCGGGAGTAAATGCTTTTAGGACTTATAACTTTTAAATGACGAATACTTCGTGTGAGAATAATTTTATATGTAAATTAATTTTGATATGTAATGTGGAACATTGTTTTATGTGAGTTTGTGACTGTAAACATTTTATATTATGATTCGAATGGTTATTTGTATAAAAATTTAATTTCATAGTTTGAATGGTTATTTAGTTTGTAGTAAAGTTATTTAGTTTGTAGTGAAGTTATTTAGTTCGTTGCATTGTTATTTTGTTTCTGTCTAAAATGGCAACTCAAGCTGTATCTGAAACTTAATAATAAATAAATAAATAGATGAACATGTATGTTACCAAGCATGTTATATGGTTATGACAGTGATTTTAAAATAGAACATTTTATGTATTAGTAAATGCGGTATTGTCCGTGCAATAAAGTTCTTTCGTGGTTACCTTAATTTTGCGTGGTTTAAGGACCACAGGACTGAACACTCCTGGTCGGTCTTTTATTTAAGTATTTCTAAGTCCGGAGACTTTCAGTAAAGTTTTATGGTCCTGGCAATCGACTACACCCGCGCTCGAACTCATCGTGTTAAAAGATACCCTGAGATTAGCAAAGAGTGTTGGATTTTGTGAAATACCGAAGAAATTATCTTAGTGTTAATTTTAGAGGTTTTTTTTTTACAATATCTTAACCTATATTTTATCTTTCTCAGTTTTTGAATGATAATAATATACTTGACTTTTGCCTAGAACGTATGCAATGTTTTATCTTTATGTCCCGTGTTAACAATATCGATAAACACTACACTTTATGTTATTGTTATTTTGCGACACCCATGGGCCTGATGGGCATGTTGACGGAAAGGGAGTTAATCGAAATACTAAAATAACCTCAGTGTCAGTGAATATAATTTGATATTGTTATTGATTTATTTCGTTCCGTTGACCAGGTAACACACAAACGTGTATTACGGTATAGAACAAGTCAGTTACAATGTTATTACATGAAAATCATATACATTATATCATATTATAAGAATGCACATACTACTTAAGAATAAACATAAAACTCTATAGAAAAACTCAAAAATTACAAAACAGGAACGAAACTAAAATACAAACGTAAGTACAACATATATAAAATATTTTACATTGTAAAGTGTTGGTTATCAGATTATCAACATTTATTCGCAACTAGTTACCGTGCACAGTAAATTGCGAGTGGACACGTCGATATGGATATCATTCATAACATAGCTAATATTCATTGTGCAATCCATATCTATGTTACCTCACTGTAATGTTGCATGTTACAATCCTCAGGTACCTACATTTTTTAATGTAGTTTTCACAAAGATCTTTAAGAGTCCGTGTATCCTTTGAGTGTATAGCAACAGATATAAAAAATAAATGTAGTTCTTTTTAGAATAAACTATCTGAATTTTGATTCTTTATGTGTTTAAGAAGTGTATTAAATAGAATAATACCACTGTATTTGCTTCCCTTTTCAAACAGACTACCCTGTATGAAAAGGGAAGCAAATGCAGTGGTGTTAACGGTTTTCTTAACGGTCAAACAAATTCATTGTCGAGATAAAAAATTTCGAGCTTTTATCCGGCTATTTCGCAATGTGTGTGTGTGCAATGCAGCTAAACGCCTGATTTATTTTTAAAAGAGTTTGATTAACTAAGAACCCTTTATTATTGATCGCTTGCTACTGCTACAGTTTCTTGTACAGAGATTTTGAAACAAAATATTTACGACAAAAAGAAAAGTTGTTCTTTTCTATGCTATAAGCCCTGTTTCTAACCGAAATAGTTAGCCAGTATTGAGTAATATAACTATCTCCCGGATGTTTGTAGGTTTAGTTAACGACGCACACTCACTTGTAAACCTATAGAGCCATTCTGTGGAACGTACATAAAAGATTAATATAACGGCCTCCTTCCCGGCTTGTGTGGGTAATAGTTATAAGAAGCTATGGCTATTCAAACGGTTCATAACTCTTGCATTCGGTTCGCATTTGGATTACGTAAAAGTCAGCACATCTTACCCGTGATGAATAATAATAATATTTTGACAATGTCTCGGCGTCGGTATCTGCACTATTGTTGCTTCATCTATAAGCTTCTCAAAATAAAATCTCCACCTGACCTATACTGTAAATTCACAAGGAGGTCCAATATTCATTCATATACAACGCAGAGCTGTGGAAAGCTTGATGTACCACGCCACAAGCTCAAACAGGTTCAGGGATCCTTCTCAATATCGGCAGAAAAGGCCTGAAATGGGCTTCCCAAACATATCCGAGATATGGAAACATTTAAATAATTTAAAATTTCGCTATTTTTTTTTTTTCCTACTTAAGGATCAGCAGCTAACCTCCAGTACACATGATAAATTTACTATCTAGATGTCAGATGCGAAATCGGTTCAATATTGTCCTTTAGTGCTCATTAACATAATTATTTTTTGTAATTTGTAATGGTGTTTTATTGTGTGTGTGTATGTATGTTTTTTTTTGTTGTTTTTTGTTTAATCCACATTATTTTACTGATTTTGAAAATCTGTTTCTTTATTTGTAACTGAATTATTTTTCTTGTATTTCGTCAAATTTTGATGTGTTGTATTTGATTTATTCTTCTTGACAAGGGTTAGGTGGTAGAGCAGCCTTCGGCTGAACCTCGCCCGCTCTAATAAAGCCACTTTCAATTCAATTCAAAAAGAAGCGACAGTCATGGATACACAGATCTCTTATATACTGCATATCTGATGAGTTAACTTATATGCTCCTCCTCGGCACACGGGTTTAGGCTAAATTATCTGTAAACTTATAGGGTTATATGTCGCACACAAAGGCGATAATTTCGTGGACGCCAACATTTGCAAAAATCAACTTATCTGCTTGTGTAACATATTCACGGAAAACTGCGAATCCACGTTTGACAGCGAGAAAGTATCTTCTGCAAGATTCTGAACACCGCTTCAGCAGTAATTTACAGTATATATTCTGTTAAATCTTCAAAAATAATGTCTCCTTATGGGTATTTTCTCATGTATACAGCTATTAGTAAAGGACATTTAAAATTGTAATTTTGGTAAAAACTTATCGAAGCTTTTTCTTGTTTCACACAGGTTCTCGTAAAGTTTACACATCAAAGTGGTATGCTTTCGAACGATTATCTTTTCTGCTAGAGCACGACAATGAGTTAAGGACCCTGGGATCACGTGATGTAAGTCACTTCTTCAATATTTTCCTTGTTAATAATTATTAAAAATGTTCAGTACTGTTTTCAGGAACGAATCATTAAGACTAAAGCTTACTATTTACCGGAATCTAGAACCATTTCGTGTTTAATATAATTTTTAATAATGATGTTTTCGCATATAATTACTCGATTAAATACAAATATACTTTCGAAAGTGCACACATTCACTATAAAGCATTCCCTATGTATGCGTATTGTCTTCTTAGTACATATTATTCGCCTCTTAGTCTTTTTATTATTCCTAACTTTCGTCCAGACAGTATTTTATTTATACATGTGTACAGTAAACAGGGAACCGCCAGGCACAAATATTTGACTACTGTGTTACACTGTCATTAGTTTATCCACGTCATTTACCGAAAATGAAGGAAAGTGGAAAATCGTTCACACCTTAAGCAAGTTTTGAAAATAACGTTAAGAGAGAGTCTTCCATTTCTTGTCGTTAAAATTTTCTTCCATCCTTTTTCCTCCTCTATGCTGGCCTGAGCAGTACGTGTCGATAGGCCATAAACAAAAAATCTTATATGTTTGCTACCTCGCTGCTATTATACTCTAAATAGACTGTTTAAGTGGAAAAGGAGTATCGAAGTGTCAAAAGAGGTAGGTTATGAGTTTTTCTTACTGTTTTTTCTTTATAATTCATACATCTAAGAACTGACAATTTGAGCGTTTGTTCATAATAATAAATGATGTATCTCGGTGCTTGTAATCATAAGAAATGGAACTTTATTTTCTTTAATCTTCAGTAGCTTTATCATTCATACATTGAATTGATATTTTGAGTCTTTGTTCATACCCAGATACCACCCAATGTAGTAGCCTTAGTTTTCCCTTTCAGTGCTAAACTTCGCGCGTAAAGTTAGTTTAAATGTTGTAGCAAATTTGGAATTACAAATTTGGTATTTCAAAGTTGCAAGTTTGTAATTCCAAGTTTGCTACAACATTTAGACAACCTTTACGCGGTAAGTTTAGCACTGCGAGGAAAAAAACAAAGCTAGTACAAGCCTGGCGTAAACTTGGGTGTATCTAGAAAATGAATCATTTTCGATAGGTGGGAAGTTTCCTTTTTGTCTCTCATTCTCTCTCTTACACACACACACACTGTAAAGGAACGAGCAACGACAAAAATAAACAAAGTTATGCGTTTTTGAACACGTTAGGTAAACTACGTTGAACTGTTACGACTGACTATGGGAAAAAACATAAAGCTGACTTGGACACGTGTTTCGACCCGTAGGCGCGCTGCTATAAAGAACACTGGAAAGCGATATGTTGCTGGTTTTGTGTAGTGAGTAGCTAATGCGAGGGTCCGGGTTCGGTTTCCACCGGGGTGATATTTTTTTTTAAAATACTGTAAAGTGACTCCTCTTTTTTAATGTTTGTACATACAGTACAGTATACGCATTTTAAAATTGTATGAAAACAGTAATCATTGTTTAGCTTTTATTTTATTTTTTTACTCGGGCTTTTCCCTTAGTAAACCATCAGGAAAAATCACTATTAGTTTATCACTCTAGGGAAAAATCAAGGCTAGTCGAATGTTGGTTCAAACTAGCGTACTGTCTCTGGGAAATCTGCAGCCAGTTTGAGAAATGCCGTCGACCCGAACAGCAAAATAAGCATCATTATAATACTCTTCAAGTGTCCTACTTCTGAAAAATCACGAACCAGTGTTCTTCATAGCTATTTTCTAACACAGGATCAATTAATAAAATTTTCAAGTTTCGAGTTAAAATATACATGAATGTCTTTAGTCCAGAAACTGTTTTCGCAACATAAAAGGACTAGCAAAAAACACACATCTGAAGGTTGTGAGTTCGAACCCTACTTCTTGCACGCTAAAGGCTCTACCAATGTTTTTAAAAACAAGGTTTGTAGGGAGTTTGGATTTGCAAATGTAAAGCAAGTTTGTCTTTCGAAGTTTATAGCAAGTTTAGCATCCGTCAACTAAAAAGTTTGCAGCTTTGTAATGCCTAATTTTCTGCCTGTTTGGAGCCCTGCAATGCCAATATTGCTGCAAGGTTAATGTTATATAATAAATTATGTTTCACGGTCCTTGTGATAATCGGAAATGGAACTTTATTTTTTTAAATATTTATTAGTTTTATTATTCATGCAGTTAGGAATCGATATTTTTATCTTTTCGTCATAGAGTCAAGTGAGGCTCCGTTCGTACTCTAATGTTACTGTGCAGTGGATGAGGATGCTACATGGTAAATCGTGTCTGGTAGATAAAGAGCTAGATTAAAAGCTAGGTATAAATAGTTAGGATTGTTAAGCGGTAATACCTAAACGAATAATGAAGAATGAAAATATGTTACCAATATGAAACCATAAAGTCTCATTTTTCATAAAAGAAATATTCAGCTTTATGCGTCCTGGAAAGTTTGTGAAACATTTAAAATCGTTTTACCAACCTATCCGTCGACATTGTCAGAGACGGTCATTTTCTTAATTTTATTTGTTTTTGATAAATTATAATTTTATTAAAAAAACTTTCTCTATAGGAATATTTTTTTATTGTTTTTTATAAGTGTAATTAAAATATATCATCGTATGAAAAGCGAATACCACGTATCTGCATTTTTTTTTACAACTGCGAACTTACCCTATTTCCGAATTGGCACTTTATGCTCCGTTACGTAGCCTTGCTCCTTCGGATGCACCGTCGATGATTATCCGAATTCCTCCTTCGACGTATCATTGAAATGATCGGAGCAACGGAGGACCAGATGGTCACTTCATCCTCCGTTCGGTTCCGCGCTGCTGCTATGTTGAAAAAAAAGCGGGATATTAGATGCCAAAATTCCTCCTTCACTTGGAAGTTGAAACAAATGTGTAGAATTGATCACGCGTTGCAAGTTTAAAACAGTGATTCAGCGAGACCCCACCAAAGTATAGACAACCCCCTCGAACTTTAAGAATGTTGCTGTAAAAAATCGTTAGAGACCGTACAATACTTCACTTACACCTTCACAATTCTGATTTTACATTCCCCCCCCCCCCAAACTGAAAATCCCGGCGAAAACACTGGTTTAAGATGAACGACTGTGCCGAAGTATTTGAATGCAAGTATTTTAATAGTTTTAAGATTTGATTTCACATTATCTTATCGATATTGTACTATCTTTTGAGTGGTATATAGGCCTATTCATGATCGTTGCATACTTTTAACTTTGCAATGTGAAAATGCTGGTTGGATTTCCCCAATGGGCTTCCATATAGATATTAATAGATGAGAGGGTAACATATGAGTAGTTTACTTAAGAATACTAAGATTAAGAACTCTTATAATTATTTGAAGTGTTTTTAGAACTTCAAATGCGTAACGCTGTCAAGGCTCACGACTTAGGTGGTTATTTATAGATTCTGGTATAACATTATTTAGTAAATCGTAGTTCATGAGACGCACTTATCTTGCAAAAAACTTCCAGAATAACCTGCAAAATTGTGATAATCCTTCGAACAGCTATCAATCTTCGTCTGTTGTATTTAATATATGCCGAATACCTACAAGTGTGGGAGTTCTACGCCTAAATCTATCTTTATCCATATTTCTTTTTGCCTTATTCATTTCTCATCAAATTACTTTGATTTCGCATTGCCCAATACTCACTCACATTACGCGCGTAGGGTTTTCAGCTATTTCCAGACTTGGGTGACATCTGTGGTTAAAATTTTAAACACTTATTTAATTCGGATAAATGCGCATAATCAAAGTGAACCGGACATAGCATAACGGAACGGAGGACCATTGAATTCGGAAAGGGGACAATTTACGACTGCGAACTTAGTATCGCATGTTTGAGCAACCAATTCAAAATGTAGTAGGCTCGTCCCCGGTACTATTTGATTAACTTAGCGTCAATATTGCAAACTATTTTAATCCGTAGTAGTGATGGTCGTAATAATAATGGATACTATGCCATTGTCATTACTATTATTATTAGCAATAATAGCACTAATGAAAGTAATAGTACACATCAACATATTTAAAGTCTCCAAACATCACAAGCTACTTTGTAGAGTGAAGAATTCATACTCGCAACGCAACCCATTTGCCCTATTTTCTTATGCAGAAATCCCTTAGTTTGAATAAAAAAATAAATGTGGGGAGAAAGTTTAACATTGCGTATATTCAAATGTCATATTACAGGCCTCCAATTATCACTAGGTACTTATTATTATTACTATAATAATAATAATAATAATAATATGGTCAATGCCGTAGTATTCATTATTATTATTATTACTAACAATAAATGAAGATAGTTTGCGATGCTCAGTGTTCTTCAAAAGATGCTGGGGACGAGCCTAAAACATTTTGAATTCGTTGCTGAAAATCGCGATGATAAATTCATAGACGTAAAGAAATGCACATACGTGGTATTGACTTTCCGTATGACGGTATATTTAATTATCTAAGAGCTGGTTGCGGGTGCAGGATTTAAAGGAATATAGTTTTGTATACTTTGTTACGTACTCAAGTACTTCATTGGTGTTTATAATTACAAGATCCCAATTGTTCCTGTGAAATTCGGAGTGAATAGATATCACTCGTGATAAAAAAGGGATGCCAAAAGGGATTTTATACAATTCATATCATATTCAATAGGATCAATTCTTGATATATAAAACCAGTAGTTCTAGAATGAAAGTAAAAATAATTATATATATTTTCCAGTGATTATTTGTGTCGATTTTTGTATTTAATAAATAGTGCTTGTGTATTTAATAAGGAATCGTGTGCGTTTTAATAGTTGATCAATAAATGCCACCTGGATAGCAGACTGTAAACACATATCAGCACATGAACGGTAAATGGTTAATTCCACCACAGTAAAAAGAGATAACCCCAATCTTGCATTCTGCCTTTCTAAGCTTTTTCAACTCGTAACTCAGAGACCTCGAGATAGCAGAGAGCGTAGCGCGCTCGTTTTTGTGCAAGTGTTTAGTTGTTACTGGCATCCATTGAAGGGAGTATTTCGGAGTCTACTTTAACGAAAACTATATGTCCTGATCTTAGAAAGTTACCAGTTCCTTTAGGACGTTAATAATCCATCAGTCAACTATAACGCAAATATTACATAGCTAGACTGTCAATGGAACTTCGTGCTCCATAAATATATTAACATGCAACAAACTATCGATAACCACAGATCGAACGTAGTATCGGCAGTAACTCCCTACTTACAACTACAAGAAAACTAGTTATCCTGTTATTGTAGATCTACAAGCATCAAGAATTGACGACGAGAAAGCCAACTCATTCGCTAATTATTTCTAAACAAAATTCATCTCCCCCCACATTTAGACAAATCCATCTACAGGAGAATAAACCAAATAAACAATTGGCATGACTACCGAAGACATCCAATAGTGTGCTTACGGACAGACATAGAGCTCGATATTCCAATAGACACACCAACACAATATCTGCAGTCCCAATCCAATATCTCACAAGTGATTAAGTTACCCGAAACAACGACCCTATTAGACCTGATTTTGACATATATGATCCGGAAAATCTATCATCATATATTGATCAATCTATGCACTAGTAACCCATTATAATTAACCATGGGTTCCTCTGTCCCCATTGATCGTGAGTCGACCCAGAACAGAAGATGACCTAACATTCGTGCTGCTAACATATTGCTTTGTTTCTCTCGTGGGTAATGCAGTTCACACGTAGTTCACCACATTACATTAACCCTGGCCTGAGCCTTCGATGCCTAAAGTTAATAAATAATATTCAGATTTACCACATTAATATTATGTAAATGTTGGCGTGATCTATCAATGATCATATGTTCGTTTCCAAAATATAATTTACACTAGTTTTACTCATTAAGGCACACCATAACGTATCTAATATCTCTTCATGAATAACTATGATTGGAATAAGAATAACAATGTGGATGTGACATTACCTCAAATTCTGAACTGAAATAATGCAAAAAAATAATTGATATAAAATATAATAAATAAATAACGATCTCCCACAGAACGCATATACTAGCACAAGTTTCTTCCTCTTTCACATCCTATGACTTCTCTTAACCTGAAGAAAAAATATAACCGTTTGCTGACTGGAACCCTAAAAATGACTGAGACCTATACTTCTGGTGCATATGTTTCGAGCTTAGTTTGATCAGTATAAACTTCTTTTTTCAACTTTATATTATAAATTATTCTACGAGATGTAAACATCCTGGCTGATCTGGCCAAGGATTGCCACCAACTCGGGTATGATTGAGAGAACTACAGATACCTAGACTTCTATCCAAACAACAAACTCACATGCTACATAATTTTTGCACGCGTAATTTCATAACCGATCATATACCCGAGACCAACATGGTGCCTAAGAAATCTGGAAAGCATTCGTTAGCACCAGTAGTTAGCGCACATTTTCAACCGCCACTATGTGCACTACACTAGGTACAACGTCCTCCATATGTCATATCTTCATCAACGATGAAACACAAGGTCTCGATAGCAGCCTCCATCATTCCACCTTTCAAGAATCTTTAGATTACAACCGAGCAAGAAGTCTCACATCTTCAGCATCTGTGATCATGATTTTCACAACTAAATGGCAAACTGACTCGGAACAGGCAACACGTAATAAAAACCGTCAAAATATCCAAATTAATTAATTTATGTTTACATACTTTAAATACAACTTTCGAATACAAAGACAATTTCTACTGCAACTAGTCAAATATGTCCCTCGCAATATCTCTGAATTCATTCCAACTCATTCTAATCCTAAAATACCCTGATTCTAATCTAGCTTAAGTCGTCAGACCTGAAGGCAGAACCATACATCAACAATTACTTTCACATCTTCATCCTATGTTATTAGTTGTCGTACATGGTGTTGATCCAGAAATTAGTGATGCTGAAAGAAAAACCGTTCCACGAACAGAAGGATATACAATCAATACGTTTCAGCGTATCAGAACAAAGCAAGGCACTTCCATTTACATGATCCAACTTTTGATATTCGACCAACAGACCACCGATAAATTTCTGAAACATGGGCCATTGTTTTTAAAAAATCTGTACTGGTTTGAACCATCACATACTTTACCACCAATACCTTTAAGGTGTGAGCGCTACAAGACTCATAATGATCACTTGAAAAACTGTCCGTGTAGTTGCTGCACCTGGCAACAAAACACCAAAGATGCAGTAATAGCTAACAGAAAACTAAATATAGTCAATGTATCTAAAGCTTCCAACATTTTATTATAAGCACAATAATAGATCTGAAACCACCTCCGAAACAACTGGATGTACTGTATCTCTCAGAAATCCCGAACCAACACGCCCATCTGCAGGTGATGCAATATTACCACTTGTCACAGTTGAACTTATATTTTTCACTTTTATCATTCAGATCCTATGTACCTTTGTCCTGGACACTATTCTCAACTAAATACAACTTTAGCAATAAGCTTTTAAAAGTCAAATTTCAAGCTTCTTATTCTGTAAATGTTTGTAACATTACCACCCAGCCTCGAATGGCACCGGCGCTACGCTCCTCATTATCACAGATGTTAATATTTCATTGCTCACCTCTATCTCTCGCACACGCACACTATACCTCTCTTTTACAAGAAGAGCTCAACTTTCTTTAAGATCCATCATCTCCCTAAATATGACTCTTTTGAATTTAATTTGTATGACCTTTAGGCAATTTTTGGCTCAGGCCAGATGGATGATGAGATTAATTGATGGAATGAAGAAAGTGGGAGGAAATGAGAGTATCCCGAGAAAACTAATGCACACGGTGTTTGTCCACCATGAAGCCGACATGACTCAAGCAGGAATCGAACGGACGATCCCTAGCACATGAGGAGATCGCTATACCATTTATGCAGCGCAGCCCAAATATGACATTCTGTGACGTCTATCAGCACTTCATCCCCATTTTTCATCTTATCGTTATCCTTATACTTCTAATATGTTTATAACCTAAAGATTCAAAGTGCAAGGTAGAAATTTTAATAAATAAAAAATATATAAAATTACGACACTACAGACCATCTGCTCCCTACGTTAACTTCCAGGTATGTGCATACACCCTTACCCAGATAGAGAGGGTAAACCTCTCAACGGGTGCTGTGTCTAGCAAAGAGAAGCACTAGTTGGATTAATATTGCTTACAAATCATAGAGTCAACCTTGCGTACCCATGTGTATGCACTTAATAGGTTACTTTATATGTCTTTATGAAAGAAATGAACCACCTGTATTATACTGCATGCATATTCAATATTTAACTTCGCATTGATTTTACATTACTTATGAACCTTATGTATTTGGGAACACTGGTGATACAAGTGGCCATGGATTCAACTATATAAAAGTGCCTAAGTTGATGTAGTAACATTAAAAATCAGTTCCTCTCGGTGAATGGTTTTTACCAGGCTAAGAATGCCGGATAGCAGCCTAAGTGGGGTCCTAGCCGCTGCCTTCTCCACCCCTATCCCGGCCTGAGACACAAATTATATTTACTGAAAGGTTTATCCAATTAGTAAAGAGTTGATCTTTTCATTTTATTTTATCTTCAAAGTCCCTCTGAAATATGGGATGCTTACCTGCCATTCAAATGTCCTGGAGAAACTGGAATATATATCGCTTTCTTCAAGTCTTTTTGAACGAGCAGGAGACTAACCGTTCATTATTATTATTAGTCATTACAGACGAGGCAATAGTCCCAAATTTAAGAACGCCATGAGACGATAATCCAATAAGTGGGACAAGTAGCGTACAGGAGGGATTACATTGTACGTTCCCAGTACCACTAAAACTTGTAACGCTGAATATACTGTTAGAAAAATAATATTATGTGAGTCCTATACACAATCAAATCTGCATTTCGCATCTGTTGTTGATCTATTTGAAGCATATATACTGTACAATACATAAATAATTTATCTTTGGTCTCATGAATGTCTAGATCTATCCAGACGGACTATAAAATTAAGCTATGAAACCAGATTTAGGCAGGTTTATTGCATATGAAATGATCTACCGGTAGGAACGTTCCTTTTACGTATCTTTCTATTAGTGCTTCATATGGGTATGCAAAATGTTTTCAGTGTCAATGGCGGTTAGGTAAGATATCCTTAAGATGCAATTGGTATATATATTCCAAAGCGTGATGCGATTGGGAGCTGCTGTAAATAAAAGACAGTGGCGTAGAGGCGATCACAGTGAGACCTTCGGCTCTTCTCTCCTAACCCGTCTGCTCAACGTGAGAGCAGTAGACCAACTCCTTCCTCGGGGTAGATGCTTCATCCAGTAGTGAATCTAATATGGCTTATATATATATATATATATATATATATATATATATATATATATATATAATGTGTGTGTGTGTTAACCTACGACAACCAAAGTATTTTAAAATTATTTATGTTAGTATATATTCTGCTTCAACATGGGGATCTAGCTAAAGTTATCAACTCAATAGATACTACAATATTCTAAGTCCTTGAGGTGTATTACATTAAATCCCTTTTAATATTACAGGAAACATGGGTCATGCGCGAGAGGAATGGCAATCAGTTTTGAAAATTAGAAAGTGGGGATGGTTGAGTATTGTGTAATGTTCCTGACGGAAGTTAGTAAGATGGAATTTCGTGTGAATGGACATAAAACTCAGTGATCACTGCAACACTCTTACGTTTATAGCATACGAATATGCAATTTAATATGTGTTCAGGACAAGGTAGCCGATAGTCGATAAATTCTACCTGTAAAATAAAAATAAATTATCAATTGGATCACATCAACTAAAAGTTGATATGTAATATTTCATGTTTCCTACGACTTTTCCAACGATCATAAGGATTCTTGAACTTTAATTTTGTAATTCATAAGTTCGTGGTAATTCATAAGAATAAGTATAGCAGACTGACCAGACATAGTCTTTTCAAGGGTATTATATTCGTTTAGAGGTTCAAATATTTTATACTCTTTTCCAGTCGATATATTCACTTGTACTCTTCTTTTCTTATCATTGCATCTTTTAGTGTATTTTCTACTGAGTGTCTTGTAATTTCTACAATGAATGTAATTGAAAGTTAAACATCATCTAATCAAACTTGAGAAAGAATGCACGTAGTGGACTTGTCAGTGCGATTTTGACTGTAAAATGAATGTCAATATAATATCACTATAAAAATGCAAACGGCTGTGGTAATGCATTTTGTAGCATGTGATAATGTTTCGAAGAACATTAGTTGAATTATGCCCGTTACAATATATGATTAGATGATGACATAAGCTGGAAGACTATGAACGAAAATACAACAGCATTTTCCAATTGTCGAATCAATTAGGAAATCCGAAGCAGCTTTATATAGTGAATTTTTTATAGCAACTTTAAGAGAGAAGTACGTGCAATTAATTTGGCATAACATTTTGCAACAAACGCTTCAATCCAAAATCATTTACTTTCAAACATGTACAATGGTGAATATTTCAAGTTGGTAACCGTATCACGGCATAAAGCCGATAACCGCCAATGCAGCAAGAACCCCGTAATGGTATGGTGAGTTTACTGTGCTTTATGCTTTGCTTTTTACTATCGTCACTTCCTGTTTTGTGATTTATCTAAACTGCAGACTGATGTTAATAAGGTATAATAGGTATAAAACTGCCCTTCCAATTTTGTTTTGAGCTTCAATCAGTTTTGCTAATTTAAATGTGCCGTGCAAATCGGCAGTATTCCATCAAAGCCTCCGTGGTCCAATGGATACGACATCGAACTTCAAACTTGGAGATCATGTGTTGAAGCATACACATAGCCAGAGAATTTTCTTCACATCTTCTGGAACCTTGAAATTTAGTAACGAAAATTCAGCACAAAAAATTACCTTAATATTAATATATTGTTCGTTGAAAAATTACCTCCTGGGCCATTCCATGTGAAATCAGCACACTTTTAAACGAAATTCTACCTCAGCTTCTCAGATTTGTAAATTTTTTCGATTATTACAGGTACCCATAGATTATGTATAAAAAAATATTTTAGATTTTTTATGCGTGCAAAAGCTATTGACGTGCAACAACGACAAAAGAGTAATTTCGTGTGATCTTAATTTACAAAGTTTCTTATTACTCGTGAATGGTTTGTGCTAGAGAGGGCTCATTTTAAAGACCTTGGAAAACGTTCCATTTGATATGTCTCTTGATAAAATTGCATAAAATTTTGTTCCACGAAAAATATCTCGAAATTTTTAAATGTGATTTTCTCAAAATCGCCCATATCAAAAAATTTAAAAAAAATCTTATGTTGGTCGTACTTCCCTGCAGCTACCATGAAAATATAAAGATAAAAATATTTTTGTCATATGCCTGAAGAGGAAATGCACTTATGCATAGGCTTAAGCTTTAGGCATTTATGCCTCAGACTTATATATGGTAAGGGAAAGGATGCAAGAAAAGTCGGCCAGAGCCTAAATTCAGATACCTTCCCGATATTAGTCTGATGTGACTGAGGAAATCCATTGGTCTGCATTAAAAATACTTCATTACGAACTAGTATTTAATGGGGATAAGAAAATTTTTCCGGTTTCTGATAGCATTGGAAATGGGCAAGCGAATCTTGTAATTCTGACCCGGATTAGTTTCTTGATAACTTGAACTGAGGATGCGGACTGTTACTTGGATCAGGATTATCGAATCGGATGCTCGGATCTGTTACCTGGAACTAAGAATCCATACTGCCTAAGGGATGCCCGGATCTAATTTTGTATCCCGTTCCAAAATCACTTCTGGATACCCGGTTCCATGATTCACACCCTTGGTTCCAATTCGACGATCCGGATTCTCGGTTCTACCAACTAGATCAAGGTTTACAAAATGTCCAAGTCTCGATTCCAAGATCCAGATTCGCGTCTCCATTGTTATCAGGAAGCGGATACGAATAGATGTGCTATGAACCAGAAATAAAAGCACTTTTATTTTCCTTGGCAAATTTACAATATGCCTTTGGTTTCGATATACACATTGTGTTGAAAACGTGACTCCTGACATTAAAATAAAAAAATAGTATAGGCCATCGAGGGTGCGCAAATGCTTAGTTTCAGCGATATGGGACGCCAAAAGCATGGTAAAATAAACTTTTGGGCTTCATATTCTCGATACCATTAAGAAAACAACTAAGGCGTCATGGTACTCTTAAAGGCTTGAAATCTACTTTATCGCAAAATGCAAATTATAACTGTGCCGTGGGGGCGTAAGGGATCCCGCAAAGGAAAAATGAAATTCCAAGAAAATCTCTGAAGTAAGGGTGGATCTAATAAAACATGAATTCCGCCAGGACGGAACTTTTCTCTCGTGTTGCATTCGTTATGTAAGTAAATTGTTTTTTGTACATTTTTAACGTAAAAATATTTAATTTTACTAAGCCTAAACAAGAAGTGAATAAAGTGTGCTAAGCAGTGAATATTTGTGACGAAAAGGAAACTCTTTTGTCAATAAAACCCAACTTTTTACCTGATGGGGAAAAAATCCGATTTGTTTTGAAAATTTCCGATATTTTCCCGTCTGTTCATTACTAATTGAAACAAAGTGTGAGATGTCGCGATATTTTTATGTTTTTGTACTTCTGAGTTAATTTCATCACAATGAAATATTTTGGAAGATAATTTTCTCCTAGATCTACTACTCAGTCGTAATTATTGCGTAAATATAATTTTGAGGTTCACCTGTGATTGTCATTGACTAGGCCAACATGGTATACTTAATTCTTTAGCTAAATATTGCACTATTTACGATTATGTTGTGATAAATTTGAGCGCCTGTAGTTTTGACATTTTGCACTTCTTAAAAAAAAGCATCTTCAATTATAATTTTTGTTCAATAGGAATTCATTTCTGAAATTTTGCAATGTATTGTTGAACCATTTCCGTGAAGAGCAGAGCTGAATAAACCAGAACAGTCCGATATAGCAGAATTCACCCTTCATTCTTTTGAATTCTTACAATCTGCGCGTAACTAGGAGGTCGTGATTGCGTTATGATGAAATGTGTTGTGGTGGTCTGTATTGATTCTTTGAATTAACTACGAATATGGTAGTCATTACCATTGAAGTTTGAATGCTCTAGAGAAGAAAACAGATCAATTGTTTCGAATCACATCAATTGTTAAAATTGGAAGCAAATCTTTGTAATATGTTTCTATATTTGACAGTAGTAACAAAGTAAAATTAAGAAACGGTTAAGTTCTGTTTTGTTCTTTTGTTACTAGAGAATGGTGAACTTAATACTATTGTACCAAACTGTGAACCAGAGACTATATAATTTCAGCATCCTGCTACGATTAACTTTCCTTAATGTGCGAATTCACGGGAACATAGTAATTTCTACTGTACTGATTCTTACAGTTTTAAAACTCACATGGTTACGTACTTTACTGTAATATATCAAATAAGTAAGTGTTCCAGTTTAATAAGAACTCATCCGTTTCCTAAATGAAGCTTCATGTATACACTTTTTGAATCCAGGAAGGTTTTGCATGTTTTACATCTTTTGAAATATGTAGTTAAAATTATTTCCATCTCGTTAGTATAAAATATTTTATTCTTTTCACATGGTTATTACTCTTTTTATATAAACAATCTACATTAATTTTATTTTGCTGCAAACTAGAAATAACATATATGTATTATAATTCTTCCCGTACTGATAGAAAATCCGTTACAATTAAAGGAGTACAATCATGATCATTATCATTAGAATACCTTTTACTGATTGCAATTATTTTACAAAATCTATGTCGATATGTGACTTTATTAATTTGCTGATATTGTCATCTGAAACTATTAAAGCGATTGCTTTTTAATTATTTCAATTGTTGTTCGTTTGACATTTATTTTTTAATTTCTCTTTAGGTTGAACCATCAAGTGAAGATGAAATACGTAATAATCTTGATGGTAGGGGTGGTAATAAAGGAGACAATCTCAACGACGATGATGATACAACAGACAGCGATGGCGAATCCTCTACAATAATTCAGCATCAGCCACCGACGAAAATGAAAAAAATAGATATTTACCACGAGAACCCCAGAGTACAAGAGGCTTTTAGGGTTTTGAGAGAGGGCACTGCTTCTGACGAATGCAGCGTTTATGGACAATACGTCACCAGCAAATTAAGACTTTATAGTAAAAGAACAAGATGCCTTGTGCAGTATGAAATCAATAATATTTTGTTTAAAGCTGATATGGGAATATTTAAAAAGTAAGGCACTGTACGATATTTATCCAAAGGTCATTATCGTGAATTTCATTCTTAATTTGACAAGGTACAGCCTTTAAACATATGAAACCCACCAGAAACAGCAAAATGCCTTATGGATTATTGTTAGTTCGTGTTGAAAAGTTGGATACATTTGCATACACATACCCTTTGGCGGGTAAAGAAAGTATTATTTATACAAGGAAATAAAATCACAATTTTATTAGGGTATATATGTTGATGTAATTATGTTTAATCCCAGCGTTCATTATTCCTATAGAAGCATGACATATCTAAGTAACTTCAAGATCTGGTAAATAGACCCTGGCATAGAGATTATACTACCGATTAACAGCAATTGGTAGGACGCTAGCTAGAAATTAAGCGGGATTCACTGGAAATGTTTCTTGTTTTATTAATAATACTTGCAAGGTGATTATTTGATGAGTTACAACATTACCTTGAAGCTCGTTTTCTTCCTCTTAAATCGAATTTGTCGAGTGTATAGTTTAAAAATGAAACAACAGCAGAGACGAATTAAATTACAGGCGAGACAAGCGGCCATCTGGAGCGCCGAAATGAAGAACATGGGGCAGATAAATCACTGCTCTGGTATTTAAACAAGATTAGATTACATATTTTGTAGTTATCAAAAAGTAATAACAGTTACGTTTTCTCCCATGTTTATTACATTTACATGGAAGCAAAATTAATATTATGATTATTTTCCACGTATGTTGGCCTTTATATGAGGCTTGGAGCCCGATCCTTGCTTTAACACCGGCATACTGGATTCTCTCTCATAAGAAAGTGGTTTCGCCCTTGTTTTTCTTTTGTAATTTTATAGTGTACCAGCGACCTTCGATTCTGTTTCCTCAGAATGTTGTGTTGTTCGCGGTTTACTGGCATTCTCTGTTAAATTTGCCATTTTGTCTGGAGAGGATTTGTGTGCCCATGGACCCGTACTTGCGTATCTACTTTAGGTCTCCCTTTTTATTATGCACCAGTTTTTTTTTTGTCCGGGCTCCGTGTGTATGTGAATTACGGTATCTGTGATTTCTGCCGTTTCGTACTAGTGGATATTTGGTTATTATTTTAATGCTTGTCTTTACAAAATAACAGTTTCTCTCATTGTCAGTGATCGACCAGCCGTGTGTTCTCTGGGTTCTTTGCTAATTGACCTGTTGTTTGTTCCGCTCCACTTAAGTTCTGTCTTTCTCCATTTACCTATTTTGTTGGTTGGTTTCACGCTTTGGGAAGCTTCCCTTCTCTTTGCTCTTTCGTTTCCCCTTCTAATTGCGGTTTTGTTGCTCGAATATGATCTCTGGTTTATGTGTCCACGGAAACCGGAATAGCGGAGAAAGAGACTGGTAAATACCAGAAAGGGAAACCTTAGACTCTGACAAATAAAAGAGTGGATACCTATATGAACACACAAAGCATGGCGAGAGCGACATAATAGTACATCCAACTAAGAATTCTGGTGAAAAATACATGACAAAAATAGGATCAGAGGATGGCGGCACATTATATATAACTATAAATGAGAAGAAATTTCCGTATTAAAAAAGACAGTTCAGTATGCTGCTGTGAATGGAAGAGTAGGATCCAGGTCCCACTTTACACTAAAATAAAGAAATTAGTACTTTCTGGCGAAAGGTTGCGGCAGATATTGTCATAATTTTATCACCTTTCATTTTAATTTCCGTTTAGTAGCTTGACACCATTTTTTTTAAACTAAATTAATGTTATCAGTAAGTGACTCCATAAATGCCAGAATGCTACGGACTTTTTTCAAAGTTCCGGGAATCTCCTTCAAAACGTATGCAACTGTGAACAGTGTGATAGCTGAAGCAAAGTAATTTGCTTTCGAATTAAGCTTAAATCCTAACTTCGAAAAAGGGGCGAAAATTGGTTCGAGAAAAAATAGACAATGTGAACCCGTTGCTCGAGGAGAAAAACAGCCACATGATGAAGTGAACTTACTATTACGATTGATTATAACATTACATAGTTGAAATTAACAGAAAAAAATGACAACTGTTTTCAAAGTAGTTCTGTAAACATTTCATTAACTCTCAAAGGAGGTTGAATATGAGGAATAAAAATGTCATGTGGGTATATATATATGATCAAGGGGAGGGCTAAACCATAGTTTTGTCACTTTATCCAGTGCAGAGTAGGATTGAAGGCATAACGGTAGCACGGGATTTTCGAAACAGCGAATATTTCAATATAGATTCTGACTCCTACATTCAATATCCAAATAGATCATATAGACATAGAGAAAGTATTACGGATACGAGCATCGATTTTTTTTTAAATGTTGCTCAAAGATAGGCAACCATAGCTTGAACCTGTCACTTGCAGTCCCTTAGACATATTAAGGCTTAGGTATAGCTGAGTGCCTGGCTCATAAATATAAGGTAAATTAAAAAAATCCCTTTCGGTAGGCCTACAGGCTAAGGTAGATCTCGAAGTTTTTTTAATTTTCAAAAATTCAAATCTCGCCTTATATGAGAGCTATCGAGAAACTATTTGTTGATTTGTAGATTATACATCAAGAGCTGTTCAGCGATACCCTACAAGACATATATGTCCCCAGACCCCCGTATTGGGTTCGCCCCTAACTTCAGTGCTTTTGAAAGGATGCGCCTCCTTTATCTTAACCAAAATCTCCCTGCAACACTACACCACCATGGTATCCATCTGCACCCTCCCAAGAGGGGGTGCGCCCCCAAATGGAAGGTTTGCTCCATTTATTGTAACCTACTCTTGATCTTACATATTCAAAGAAAATTTCGTTTCTCCACCTTCAATGATTTAGAAATGGGGTTTTGGGGGCGGCCATTTTGGATCCAAGTTGACGACTTTTTGAAAGTTTTCTAATATTGTCGTGACCTACTTGTGATGGTACAACTTCAAGTAAAATTTCATTTATACAGCTCAAACGGTGTGCAAAATGGGATTTTGGGTGGTCATTTTGGCTCCAAGATGGCGACTTTTCCCAAATGTTGTAATATTTCCCTAAACTACTCGTCATAATGCACCTTTATGCCAAATTTCGTATCTCTATCTCAAACGGTGTGGAAAATGATTTTAGGTCCGCCATTTTGGATCCAAGATAGCGACCGATTTTGCTCATTAACGAACTTAACTGAACTATTAAGCCTAGACATAACATATAAAATTTGGTTCAAATATCTTCAAAATTATGGCCGCTAGCGTGTTAA
>JAGDQP010020514.1:0-26825 GCA_022664845.1 Lepisma saccharinum | reverse complement strand
GTTTGTATCATTATGGTTGGTAATCTTTGCATACATTTGTTCTGACGCAAAGACGAACGTTCCATACAAACAAGGGCAATATATATTAATGCACGTCGATGACAGTCTGTGAGATTTTGCTTGTAAAAGTAACAACAACTTTCAATGAACACGACATGGTTATTTGGTCTACCCTATGCTTTATATAGGCTAGGGTGTTACGTCCGTTATGCTTTTTTTTTTCTCAGTTGTTATCTTACTTTCCTATGGTTTGGCTGCGGCAACTTATTAAACTTGACAACCATTAGAAGTTGGTTAACTATTGCAGAAAAGTACTCACTGGTTTAGAAGCAGCGCTAATTTTTTGGTAATTTCGTAACGGACTAAGAAGATAATCTACCTCCAAATTATTCACTGAAATATGTATACTTACGGAATATTTTGAATTTATCTGGCTGCTGAACTATGTGTTAGACACCAAATTCTCTTGAAACCTTGCGCTGGTGGTGGTGTCCAGCATAAATACGGTAAAAATATGCACTACAACAACTTAACTCAGATATGTGTTAAACAAACAACATGACAGCCGGATCACGTAACTCAGGGCTGAAAACATGTTTCTGGGATGCTGGATACTTGTGCGTGCGAAACACGATATCACTTAAAAACAAGAATAAGTTTCGTTTTATCGTGACTATGTCTACTTTTCGCTGGAATGCACCATAGACAAATCACTTTACGAGAAAGTTATATGAATCGGATGTAGACTAGTTATGACAATCTTCAAAGGAAGAATCATGAATGTGTTGTCCTAAACTTTGTCGAATGCCTTTTCCAAATCAAACAGTATTAAACACAATGGCTGAGCTTCGTTGGTATGATGAAGGATCATAGTGACGAGCCTGAAAAGTAATCGTTGATGCTGTATGTGGATCGAAAATTTGGAATAACACCTATGCGTAGTCATCATCATTGTCTTCTTAAAACATTTTCTATTCACAGCTAGTTGAAGACATTTCGCATTTCCACCCACAAATCTCGATCACCTGCTTTCCTAATCCATGTAACTCCTCTGATAAACGCTTAACTTCATCTATCTATCTTGTGTTCGGACGTCTTCTAGGTCGTTTCTTTTCTCTGGAAATTTAATGTATACTATTTGTCGTCCATCCGTCATCTGTCTGTTTAGGTGTGTGATCGGCTTATATTCACTTCATGATCTTCGTAGTTTTGAACTTATCTTCTCTTTTGCTATAGACTGAATCCATTCATTTGTTTTTCTGTTCCTTCTAGTTATTCCTAACCTGCAACCCTCTATTGGTTATTGTGTAACTCTTAATCTTTGGGTGGTTTTCACATTTAATGTCCACGTTTCGCATACATCATGGACATTGATGATTTTCATGTTCAGAGTGAAATTGAAGACCTGAATTGAAAAACGTTCCAAGTCCACTTTTTTTTTCTTATTTTCACCTTTTTTTTCTTCGTCGTTATCTATGTTCTAAGGGCTCCCCACTTGCAGAGTATTATATCCTAACTCCCACTCAAAACGTTTTTTTAATACAAAATAATTTCAGCTGAATAAAATAACATTCCAAGTCCTTGGATAGTTTTTCGTTCCTCCTAAAAAAAATAATACTCCGGTGGACTTGGCAATTCAGGTCTTCAATTACTATTCTAAGTAGAATAAAAAAAAATATATTAACTGGCAACACTGCATCGTTTTATAGAAATATTTGAAAAGAAACATCGTGGTAACACACGCGACACATTTTTGGAAAGAAAGAGACAAAAAAATCCAGCATGAAAGTAATGATTAAAGAAAGAAGAAACCAAAAAAAAAAATATTCTTTTCTTCTCATTACTTTTTCTTCAAAATTGTGACTTTGTGCGTCCGGAAAAGAAACAAGAATATCATGAGGAAGAAGAAAAATCAGAAAAGAGAGAGACAAGGAGGAATATGTAGACGAAAAAGAAAAGAAGAAGATATTGAAAAAGATATATAAAACTGCGTATAAATGAGTAGATTTTAGATGTCGTAACTTATCCAATTCATTTCCTTCGCTTACTTTTAAAGCATTATTCACTACTCAAAGAAAACAAAAAGAATGAATTAAAAAAAAAGGAACATAGAAAAGGAATGAAGTGAAAAAGTAATCCTTCGGTGACGTTAATCAGTCTGAATTTCCGTCTGCCTGCTTTTACCCAAGTCCATTAGCAATTAAGCGCATGTATCGCAAATCTAATTATTATGGCAGATCCACATTTTCCACTCATCGAGAGAAAAGCAGTGTTGCGTAGAAGGTGGAGGGGGGCGTAGGAAGGTGAGATGTAAAGGAATGGAGGGGTGGGGTGGGTCTCTGTCCCGACTTGTTGCCATATCTTAAGAGGAGAGTGCACATACTCTCTCTCTCACACACATACACATACAAAATACTTGTAGGCAACTTTTAGTTTATCCATCTCCATAAAGCTATTAGTATGCATTGCCTTCTTCGCTGTTTTTTAAGTTTCCTGTTAGCACGTTCCACCAATCAGAGACAAGTGTCAGCACATCACATCTCCTCAATCACAACAATAACAGTTATTCACATGCAATCCTGTGCTTCGCCAAGCCTCGCGGTCCAGTTGGAAACGTCGGAGTTTGGATGAGCAATCGGAAAGCACGCGGGTTCAAGCTCTGATACTGCTATCGAGAATGAGATTTTCCAGCGTTTCCCCTCAGTTTCACCTGCCGAATGTCGGGTTGGTACCTGAAAGAAGGTTCTGGCCACTATCTTTCCCATTCCTCTCTCAAAAGAGAAATTGACTTAGAGAGATCTCTCGTCGATGGAATAAAATGTAATGGGGACAGATTTTAGTTACTACGTGCGTGAAAAAAAAGTGAAGGAAGTTTGTAGCTCGACTAAGTCTCTTGTCATTGGTGCCTTAAGTAAAGCTGAAAATAAGTAAAAGAAGAACTCCGAGTGTGATCTAGTCGACTATGTGCAACACTAAACCCTAATATGCACCCATTTCAGCAACATCACTAGATTGCAAACGCTTGAGTAAATCGTAAATTAATCAAAGTTGCTGTTTTCATATTTCTAGTTGGTTTCCAAGGTCTCGCAAGCGAGGGTGAATCGAGAGACCTTGGTTAGTTTCGATCAACTTGTTTCCCGTGCATTACAGAATGGCTAAAGAAAATTAAATGGAGTCCCTCCCCACGCACTTTTTTTTTTCACGGATAGCATTAAAAGCAACATTCGAAGCATGGATGAAGATTGTTTCCTTCTCTGTTTCTTTAAGTTTCGGACATTATAATTTAAGCTATTATCAGCGCCATCTTGTAGCGGACACTACAGAGAATTGTAAGTCGAAAGCAGAAGGTTTTAAGCCCATTCGTTATGTAGTTCTCTGACTAGCGCTGTTGCTACATCTTTAATTAATTCGGCTGGAATGTTGTTCTGATTTAAAAAAAATAATTTCTTTATTAATTTAATTGAAAAAGAAAATCACGATAAATTTGAATCTGCATAAGCAACATTCAAAATGTATACTAATAATCAGAAACGCAGCTATAATATTGGTCCCTTGCTACTCTCAGTCACAAGCCTCTCCGAAGAATGCTGGACGAAGAACGCTATCCTTCGGACGTGTCCCGGCTTAGGCCATAACTGCCTGTCTCGCCTATAAATATAATTAAATAGAAAATAAAACATGAACACAGGTACGTATCTAGAATTTCGTTTCGGGGGATCTAGTGTCTTCGGAGGAGTCTGAGGTCTGTCTGGGTGTGAAATTACGTAAAATGCATTTAATTTTGCCTAAAAAGGTGCTAATTTTTTTTTAAAAAAAAGTCTTAATTTTGGGGAGGGGGGACCCTAAATACGTGATGAACAATTTAAAATATCACTACAAAATAAAACACGAAAAGAGTGCTGAAAATGGAATACACTGACTGCTCTAAGTTAAATTCAAAGACCAATTACAATTTGCCCTACAAACTATAATGCCTTGTCCTCTAGGAGTCATAAAAAAACATATCGAAGAAATATATATTTCTGAGAAATGATAATAATATGAAAACATATTTTTTCTCACTTTCGAATATGGTGAGAAATGATCTGCACTCTTTATTCGTCGAACTATCAGTAGTGCAAATGTTCAGTAGATGCAAATTCAACTTAAATTTAACGCGTGGGTGGTTTTACGCCCCTGGGTACTTACTTTTCCAAAGTTTCTATATTATTTTACAATTCTGACTTTTTAAATTATCCACTATTCTGTTTGAATTATTGTATTCTGTTAGAAAGAGATTCTCATTTTCGTCACATACTATCATGTAACATGTCATTCTGGTCTAGAATTTTACAGGAAACATGTTTCTGAAGTCAGTTTTGTCGTAAATGTATTACTACGAGAGATAATGGTGTGTGACATTATTATGGCCTAATAGTGCAATAGCCTGAAAACACCATTTTGTTTTGAAATATTGAAGGAATTGTAAACTAATTGCATACAAATGCATATGGATATGTCAATATAATCAGGAAGAATTTGTTTCAGAGAGGGCAGTGGTAACAATTACGTTAGTTACAACCTTTACCTAACTCGTTAGTGCAATGCAATTATACAAATATTTCTGAAAAATCGCTGTCAGAATTTCTTTGTGAAAAATTACAAATAAAAGGAGAAATAATATTTGTGGATATGCTATACGATCATTCAAACCCTATTTATCTGTCAAAAGTAAACCCAGAATGTTTATAAAATATTCTTTGTATAATTTAAGGTAAAGCGCTCTAATAATATGTCCTAACTGGGAAATTAATGTAGACCCTAATACTTTATTTCTAAGTATTTGGATTGAAATGAGAAGTAATATCAAAAAATAAAATAAAAGTTTACAATGCTTTTCATATTGGAATAGGTAGACTTAAAATGCATTAATAGTCGTTCGAATGGGAGGAGTCAGTCAATTGTCATTTGTAATTATGCCATCATGACCATACAAGATACACGACACCTAAGGATTTCTTCTAACCCAAATCGCAAAGCAAGTTGCAAGTGTTTACAAGTGGGTGACACCATCAATTCGTCATTCTATTGGGCTGGTGCGAACGAAATGAACACTTGACGCCTGGTGGGAAACGCACTTCAGCAACGAAACACAGGGATCGATTGAGGTCACGCGTCTAACTTCACAAATTCTGTGTACGGGGGAACTGGGGAACCCAGACAGTCAGGAGGCACTGTGTTGTTGAACAGGTCGTATGAAAGTGCAGCATGGAGAACAGACAATTGAGTTTGGGCAAGTGAGTTTTCTTTATGAACTCGAACTGAGGCATTATGCACACCAAGCCTTAAAAAAACATTAACAGTAAATTTGGGACAGGAATGGCGAATGAGCGCACCATTCACCGTTGGTTTGTTAAATTTCGTTCCGGTGACATAACACTGCAAAATGAGCCTCGTGGACACAGAGCAACATTCTGTTCGGATGAGCTGCTCAGGAACACCGTGGAAGCGTACCCTCGGAAAAGTGTTCGTGCCATTGCAGATGAGTTAGGCATACACCATACCATTATCAGTCAGCGGCTCCGTGTGATCGGTAAGATGAAATAGTTGGACTCATGGGTGCCACGCGAGTTGACACCCTCCAACAAGAATCGCCGTCTGTAAGTGTGCAGTTCTCTAAGTGTAAGCAACAAGCGAGAAAGTTTTCTGCATAGGATTGTCACTTCAGATGAAAAATGGATCTGCTATGACAGTCGTAAACGGTCAGGACAATGGTTGAATCGTGACCAACATCCAGAATTGTGTTTTAAACCATGGAAGGTGTTGTTGTGGTATGGTGGTCTATGGTGGTAATGATCCATCATGTCTTTCTCAAGCGAGGTGAAACCATCACTGCTGATCGTTTCAGTACTGAACTCCATAAAATGAACAGCAAACTTCTCCGCAAGCATCCAGCAGGGGTCAACAGACATTGTGTCCTCATATTACATGGCAATACCCGCACACACATCGCACAAAGAACGGTGCAGGCTCTCCGTTAGTTACCGTATGAAACCATTCAACACCCACTGTATTCCTCCGAACTTTTTCCCACCGACTACCACCTCTTCCGGCATCTTGATCACTTCTTGGCAGGGAAGACGTTCCCTGATGATCGGGGCGCTGCAACGTGCAGTTGAGGATTTCTTCGCATCGCAAACTCCAGACTTCTTTCGTGACAAAATCCAATCCTTGACTGAGCAATGGCAAGTGTGTGGATGCAGAGGGCACTACTTTGTTTAACTGGGTAATGTATTTTCATCTTTTTGGCCTTTGGAAATGACGCACCTGGGGCGGACATTTCATTCGCACGAATCCAAAATATGATTATCCTTTTCAGCTATACGTACTGTTTCAGTTATAGGTCATACATTATGCTATCAGTTTGAACAGTTCATTCAAGTTAGAAGTTAAAATGTAATTACAATTTCAGTTACGGTCACAATTTGAGGAGCAGCATACTCAGAGACTATTTTATAATGACATTGCTTCTTTTATCATATGAATAACAAAAGTTTCAAGATGAGAAACGTGCATCTACTTTCAAAAGAACTCTTAGACAAATATGATAAAGTTCAATTGTCCTAGTCGGCCACATTAGGCTTTGAATACATGATTTATTAAATTGACGTAGGATGCGAACCACGACTTGAGGCGGAGTGCGGTTCCACAGGAACATACAGATGCTTATCAGAATAATGGAAACACCTGAACGAAAGTGCAACTTACCAGATTAATATGGTGTCGGGCCACCTTTCGCCTTCAAACAGCCTTGATGCGACGTGGGATGGAGGCATAGAGGTCGTGAATGGTAGCAAGTGGAATATTACACCATTCCTCGTGCAGAGCATCGGCCAGTTTTGTGAGAGAGGATGGAGGTGGAAATCGTCGCCGGAGTCGTGTTTCCAAGATGGACCACAGATGTTCAATTATGTTGAGATCTGGGGATTGGGCGGGCCAGGGGAGGTGTTGAACTTCATCCCGATGTTCCTCAAACCACGCTGCAACAACTCCAGCTGTGTGAATGGGTGCATTATCATCCTGGAATATGGCGTCATTGTCCGGGAACAACATCCGGACCATAGGATGCAAGTGGTCTCCTAAAATTGCGACATAATCGTTGGCAGTGATGCGTCCGCGAAGTGTGACCACAGGACCCAATGAAAACCATGATATTGCGGCCCACAGCATCACCGTGCCGCCGCCATGTTTCACAGTTGGGCGGAGACACTGCAGATCATACGCTTCTTTGGGCGTTCTCCACACATAAACACGGCCCGTGGTTTGGAATAGGGTGAATGGTGACTCATCCGACCATACCACACGTTTCCAGTCGTCAACGGTCCAAGTTGCATGGTCGCGGCACCATTTGCGGCGTGCTAAAGCGTCCTGGTCCCTGATGAGAGGTTTGGCCCGTGCAACACGACCCCGTAAGTTCATGTCATGTAATTCGCGGCGGACTGTGATTGTCGAAACAGGTTGGGGGAGGTGCTGATTGAGTTCCTCCGTCACTTGCGCCGCAGTGGCACGACGGTTCCGCGTGACAATGCGCTTTAATACCCGGCGTGCCCTGTCACTGATGCTTTTCTTCCGCCCACTGTTCCGCTTCCCCGATGTGGTTTTCCCGTGTGTTGTGTAGGCCGTCATCACCTTCGACACTGTCCCTGGCGACACACCTAACACACTAGCCACTGCCGTCACACTCACTCCACATAACCGCGCACCAACAATTTGCCCTCTTTGAAACTCTGAGAGGTCTCCCATTTTACACTACCTCCGTCTGCTGCAGCCACTGCACACTCCTGTTCCACGACGCCTGACGTAGTATGGAGACCGACCTAACACACCACCACCAGCAGTCCGGCGCTGCGGTCGCCACGACACCACTGCCAACCCATACATCTGACGTGTTGCCAACTACAGGTGTTTCCATTATTCTGATAAGCATCTGTACTACGCTACTTGCCGCGCAATGTGACCCTTCTCCATTTTTCTATGTTACCTCCACCATAACTACAGAAAAGGATTATTTTTGTTGAAGATTAACTCAGTGGTCTCAAATCTCTATCATTTGGTGGTGATGACCAACATACGGAAATTCCGACATTTCAGAATTCCCAGTTTCCGACATTCCGGAATGTCGGAATTCTGGAATTTCGAATTGGGGATTTAATTAGCAATCTTGTTTCTCGCCCTTTAAATGTTTTACCTGTATTGTTATTGAAAGTACGAAATGTACAGGGCGAGAATAAGATTTTCCTCTATCTCAAGCTTCACTCAGCAGCACACAACAAAGAAAATGGGAAGGGGTGTGTTTGTTTTTCAACTCCCTCACACGACTGAAGGCAAAGTTCACGTTACGACGTGTGGCAACATAGCTCTACGGGTGGAAAGAGGATGCGAAATTCCTTCAAGTGACAGTAGCGCCTCAAAAGGAAGATCAGATGTCGAGACATATTGGCACTACTATAATGCGGTTAGCACCAAGTTTAAAAGCTGGGCCAGTTAATGTCCAAGAACACCGCTAGGCACCACCACTGTTGGCTCTCTCGCACGTATTTTATACACAAAATTACACGTGAAATTGACCTGGAGAATGTAACTTTCACCTAGTATTACGCCTTCTTCAAATTGGAACTTGATCTTCCGTTAAAACTTTATATTTCACTTCATGTTGCGGTCATGAGGATAATATTTTCCAACATAACGGTGCCTCTTCTGTAGCAGTTTGGTTTTCGTTCCTTCAACTGTTTCAACAGAAAATGTTTTTTTCGTTATTGGACTTTCACATTCTCCAGGTCATCTTTACGTGTCATTTTGTCGTGCAACATTAGTTATATGCCAAAACCTAACTTCACCATTGTGTCTCTTGGAACATTCCAGTACATATATCACATGACTCACTTATTATTTAAAAAATTGTTAAGCATAGACAAGATAACCGCTTTCAAGATGATGGTCGCTTTCAAGACCAGACTTGAAGGACCCTCCAGCATATACCTCATCCTGTCCAGTATCCATTAATAGCCATTTGCTTTCAATATATTAAGAGTTTGTAAAAGAAGAGGCGTTTTTCTCTTCTCTGCATTCGATTTCCTTCCTCTGTACATTCCACCTTTCTCGGGTCCCCTTGTTGTTATTTGTTGACTATAGCAGCTATGACTGTGGCTATGAAGGTTTATGTTGGCACTATACCTACATACGAATTTTCATCCAAATCGGGTTCTGTCACTTCGTGAATGTACCTTGTTAGAGAAAAGAAGTTCGGTATTATGTGTGACTAGTTTACCATTATAAGACTGTAGAAACAAACGATAATTGCAATGCATTCATACTTCGTCATTCAAAATTTATCATTTTTCAGTAGTTAACATGTAACAACATAATACGAGCCATTCATGTTATCTGATATGAGATTTAAGGTATGGTGCGCGTATTCTCGCATGTTAACTAGAGCATGGATGTTATGGATGTTGTATTCAACGAAGAAAATATACTGAAATTGAAGTACAATACATAAATACAAGAGAACTATGTACCCAACTACAAGATTGCCAGAAAGCTTAGCATATAAAGAAAACCAAACATCAAAATTATTTTGATAGAAATTAACTAACTCTGATAAAGAAGATGCGATGTGAAGGAAGGAGTGCTGAAGAGAATTAGGCATGCGACGAATAATACTGGATATAATAATGAGAAAAACTGGTTAGGGCATTGGCTACACCTTTGCAGCCAAATGTCTAGCCGGGATTTGTTTACAATTGATTAAAATGTAAAGTTCTCCAGGGCATTAATTTTAGCGACCGATAGCGGTAATTTCAGTATTTATCATGAGCCTTCATACATCCGGAATGCTATCCGGATTGAATTACTGTAGACAGAAAAGAACACGAATGCTGCCATATGCAGTATGAATGAAACCAAGTTATACATCTTTAACAGATATGACACTAACCGTCTATATTTTGGATCCGCCATATTGGATTCAAGTTATATATTTTTTTTCAAATGGGAATAGGTGCAAGCGATATAGCAGATTCATGTAAATTCGCAGAAATGCACTGGTGTAGTTAGTTTGACCGTATCTTGAACCGTTTTATAAAGTTATTGCATGTTAAATATCAGGCACTTTACTAATATTGAACAAAATTTAAAGTTTCTAGCGGCGTAGTTTTGTGTAGAGCTAATTGTAGGTGCCCACCAGTAATTATACATGCTTATGACTTATGAGACTTGATGAACTAATCCTGTAATCATAAATATGCACGACAGTAAGCATACTGGATGAATGATGCAATTATGCAGTTAGGAGATGAGCAACTCGAATGTTCAGTTTGCCAGATAACATTGTCAGGAGCAACTGCAGATTTTTTAGCCGTGCCTAATTATTTTGTTGAATACTGGAGCACTGAACTGATTCTGGATAAGTGCGTGAAGATTGATAATAACATTACGGCTCTGGAGGTCTATATCAATATTATCGAGCAAAATCCGCTCACAAAATCATTTGGCACACCTTCTCCATTGACGGAAACAGTATACATCTAAGGGTTGGATCAGCGACGTTGCAGCAGTCGGAACGGTTGCTATTTCTACACGTTTATCCGGAATTGAAAACAGATGTTGCTGATGGAGAGAAAATTAATCAAGTAGTAGATAACATTTCGTTTCAACATTGGGAAAGAGACAACTATCCCACCATTGTTCATGAATATTCTTGTCCACTTCGCCAGATTTGGAACAGATTTATATTTGGAAATCGAATCAGTTTCTATTGCACAACGGGACAAAAGGCACCACTTGGTTCATGTAAGACAGCAAGAAAAGGGGAAAGGAGTTTACCTTACATGGAGACAACGGGCTGAATTGTATGTGAATGCAATATTTCAGACGCTGATTTAACTCCAACGATTAAGTCTCTTTCACCCATGTTAGATAGTGTACGATCCCTGTGAATCTCATAATTGAATCCAGATTGGTTGGTATTAAAAATTTCAGCTCAATACTTTGAGACGATTGTTTCGGTGAATTCAATACCAAATGCGATCGCAGAGTTCTCAATCTTTTGTTCTGACTGAGCATGTTTATACGTCACAAAGCGCGTCACTTTGTGAGTAACAATTTTGTGAGCTGTCTTGAAATTGGTCCACCTCTGAAATCAGTTAACCATAGCTCTTTAGGTTTTGTACCTGCCCATCGCCTGATATCAATATCATGGATAGCTCGATAAGATTATTTCTTACCTCTTGAAACTTTGACCACACACATTCCGATATGGCCTCAGTGCATCACATTTTGTCCCTTGTTGATCATAATATATCTGGTACCGCGATATATATTTCCTATCCTTTACTCTCTTGAAGTGGTGCACGATGGTCTTCAGTGGCCATCCTCTGTTTCTAGCTTCAATTACCTTGTCGACATAATCAAGTGGGGCACAAACCTTAGCCACAGCGTCACTCAAAGGCTCATAAACCAGTTCTGTTTCAGTCATTTCCTCGGAAGGCATTTGTACTAATTCTTTATGATCCAGGATTTCAAGTTTCTTGATTAAACTGCAAATACTACTTGCAATCTCCCTTTTTCCATCATGTATTTCCCGTGTTGACGATGGTACTTAAATCTGGTGTAGAGCCTCTAACATCTTATTTGCATCGATTTTCATCGTAGGTTATAAGCACGTACACACACCAACACTTCCACAATAGCACTCACACACTCATTAACACACGATCATAAAATTAAAGCAGTACTTTTGGAGTCGAATACCCTTCTACCGCACTAACACAGTCACAAGCTACTTCCGCACGATCAGACCACCTCTTACAGCCTGTCTATTGCAAACAAGTCAATATGGGCAACTAGAACCTGCGCCAGCGAACTTTACTGACGATCTGTATAGATCAGGTCAACTAATCCCCGCCAGGCACTTCGCGAATGGACATTGAAGAGTAACATGAGTAACGTTTACGTTTTTGATGTTGAAAAAGGAAAATAAATTTCTAACTGAAAAAATAATAGGTATGAAGGAATTCTTTATACCAATGATGTCATAATTCTAATTATTTCTTCACGTGTGATTTTCATTACTCCAATGTTATATTGTAACATGGAAGTATTGTATTAGGGTCACAATTGTCTAAATCGAGATAAGACCAGATTTGAGTTTTATCACCTCTACTAAAACGTAAAGAAGTATCATTTCCGTATTGATGTGTGTGTGTGTGTGTATCCGTCTCTCTGTCTGCATGTATGTCTAGAGAATCTTTCGTCAACGATAACTCAAGTATAACTTTACAGATTCAGTTGAAATTTGGTACACACGTTTATGTTGGCGTCGAGAAGAAGCCTATTGTTTTTGGTTCAAAATGATTTAAGATATGGTCAAACTAACTACACCAGTGCAAATTTAAATGTATTTGATGTATCACTTGCACCCATTCCCATTAAAAAAAAATGCTTGAATCCAATATGGTGGGGAGTGTGTGTAGAATGTGTTAGTACTTGATCCAATTTGTTTTGCATATGCTCACATCCATGTCCAATATCTAAAGAAAATAAAGGCAATTTTTTGTTTGAGCATAATAGTAGTACAATTAATACATTGGGTAGTGGAGAACTTTGCATTTTAATCAATTTTAAACAAATCCTGGCGAGAAATTTGGCGAATGTACCTTGTGAGAGATGTAGTCGAAGATATGGTTAAGGGAAAAGAAGAGATCAAGAAGACAAATCGAACTCATTGACAGTATTAAGGACGAGAAATCGTATCTTGAGATAAAAAGCAAAGCACAAGACCTAGATGAATGGAGAGGGACTAACTTGCCTTGAAGGAGCTGCCACTTTCGGCGATGATGACGATTTGCGGAACCCATTAATTCGGTCCAGAAGTGACAAACGTTCTCCATTGAATTCTATCCTATGCAAGATCAAACCACTTTTCATCACGAACATCTCTCAAAGATTCCTTCTAATATTATCCTCCTAATGATCTTTTGGGCTTTCCACGGCCACTTTCTCTCCTGCTTCCTCCCTGCCTATGTTAGCCGTCGTGATTTCACGGGCGAAATGTACAGTCTATGGATTTCTCTACAATGCAGTATCCTTCATTCCCCGGTCATCTTGTCCCATTCCGACCCGTATATCTATCTCTCTCAACACCCTAATTTCAAACACTCTCAGGTTATGTTGAAATTGACAGAAAAATTGACAGCCGCCGCAAGCGGGACTCGAACACGGATCTCGCAGTTGCTGGCTAGGTATGTTACCATTACACCACCACGGTACGGCCAATTCTCTATGTATATGGAATGTTCCTCTCACCTAGACACTGTCTTAACTCCTCATTGCTGGTTTCGGGGCCCAGGCACCTCCACTCATGCGGAGATTTTTTAGTTGAGGAACCATACCCAAGGTTATTTGTGAATAAAAGGTAATAACGTCTACTCTCAGGTTATGTTCATCAATATTGTTTGTACTTCTACATTCGCAACTATAAAACATTACTGGCAGGATAACCGTTCTGTATAGATTATTTTCAATTTGAAATCTCTTAATAATAATTGTGATGTTATACGTATCGGCACTGAATAGAAACATGCAGTGCTCGATGCCAAGATTCTTCATATTTCTACGCTGACCTCAATTTAGCTTTCTGATAGAAGCAAAAGGAACTTGATTGAAACTCTTCCTATTCTCAAATATAATTACGTGACGAGAAAATCATAACTATTTGACCACCAACATCATTCACGAAGCTTCACTACATTTCAGTTTCTCGTGGCAACACTGACAAAGATTCTTTTTTCTGTTAAAAAAGAAAATATACCCCTCTCTCTCTCTCTCTGTCTATCCTATCTCTCCTCCTCTATGTCTTCTTGAGGAAGAACTCTGCACCTTCTCTTGCCTTGTCTTCCTCGCCATTCTTTCTCACTTATGTAGACCGTCTGTAATTTTTTGGTCCAATTTCCCTTTCTACTTATTTAATGAAGAATCGACTGGCAACGAGAGAGAGAAAGGGGGGGGGGGGGGGATGAAGAAGCAGTAGACCTTAATTAGTTTGATACTTCCTCCTATAAGAGAGGGGCCATGTGCGGTTCGTCAAAATTTCCTGGCTCCAGGAAGGAAGAAAGGAATAATATTTGCAGTGACAGTCACTGCGTGTTAAACGCCACGTTATCATACATTACTTTGCTCCTTTTAAAACTTCAAGTAGAAAATTCCCGGCTCCTTGCAAACTTCCCTCCACCGCTGCCACCCCCTTTTCGTGTCTCTAGAAAGTGGACCAGCAGTTGTGGTTGATGATTAGGATAATTTTGTAACAGTCTCTGTGCTTGTGTGTTCCCCTGCACTTAAATAAATGATTTCCTATAAACAAATATTTTATCCAGTGACGTATTTCAAGACAAACAAAGTAAATTCGTTTATAATATAAATTTAAGGTGCTTCCGATGACAACGTACGGAATTCCGTCCCCAGTAGCCAAAATGTTGATTTCACGTTGATAATGTAGTTTAATGTTCATCTTTTCAATGCTGTAATTGAAGTTTTAACAGCGATTAAACGTTTAAATAACATGTAATCGCTTTATAAACCTTTGTATTTAAATCTTATCAACGACTAAACGTTTAAATAACGTTTAACAATAAACATTTGTATTCAAAGTTATCAACGATTAAATGTTTAAATAACATGTAATCGTTCAATAAGCCCTCTGTTCAAAGTTGTACGAACGAATGAACGCTTAAATAACGTGTAATCGTTAAAAAGAGCCTTGTGCTCACAGTTGTATTAACAATAAAACGTTTAGTCATCAATCAAACGTTTAAATAGCGTGTAATCATTAAGTACACTGTTGTATTAAAATTTTTGTCAATAATTAAATATTTAAATAACGTTTAATCGTAAAATAAACTGCTGTATTTATAAGTTGTATTAACATTTGAAAATGAAGTAAACATTGACTTTTTATCTAAGCTTCCTGAGATGTAAAATCCATTTTGAATTCAGCCTGTAATTTTTTTAATAATTAACTTTAACCGAAAGGTGTTTCTTATGCATATAAACTAATAAATGACACTGGAATAATAATGCCGTTTCAACGTAAGAACTAAGTGACACACATACAAAGGTAAGTAAAAATCAAAAATAAAATATTTTCGACAACTCTATATGTAGGCATGATATTGTACTGAATCTTCTGTGCTTCAGAACTTACGAGCAAGTGTAGGAGGATGATCTAGCTTGTATAAGATGCCTTACCATTATGTGTTAACATTCAAGTAAAGAGAAAAAAGATGAAAAGATAATATTTGTTTGCAGGGTTCTAATGCGTGGGTATACGCTTCGTTTTTAGGTGGGTATACGCTTCGCTCGTTGTAAAAACCTTTTGCTTGCTATCCCATATACCTGCGCATTTGATAAATTTTAGGTGGGTATACGGCAAAGTTGCCACCTGTCCCGATTTTTGATTCATTGTCTCGCGTCCCGATTGAATGTTCGTCGGGACGCAGATTATCCCCGTTTCATTGTTCAGAGTTGAAACATAAAGAATATGTTATTATTTGACATTTTTAATTGTATAGGTATCAAACTATTACACTTATTATTTATATTAGACATACAAATATGTTATTTTTTCTAGTTCTTTATTTCTAAAGTCCACTTGATGATAAAGCAATATTTTAAAGTTAGTTCAACCTTCGGCGCGTACTCTTCAATCCTCAAGTAGAGAAATTTTAGTAAAAGATGGCGCTGTATGCTGAGTTTTTCAGTATGCATGTTTGAAACTTATTTGTTATGGTACTTTGAGACTAAAAAGAACACGATTGTTTTCAGTGTTTATTATAAGTTTACTGATATAATATTACTTATTATATTGAGTACTATATTCAGTAGGTAGTGTCTACTAAAGAAATGCCTATAGACGTAATGAGCACATATTTCAATAAAAGACAAGAGGCAATAATTCAGGTTTAATACAGTTTGCAGTTACGCATGTAAATATCCCTTAGGAAACAAAGTTCAGAGCAATAAGCAGCATCTATTTCGTACATATTACCTATATTAATAAATTCATACATACTTGAGCTATCAGTTATCTTCGCAATATTTCCGTACGCATATATCCCTTTGCTATTTCTATTCCGACCTCTTGGACATTAGGCCAACTATCTCATCATAAATCAGAGCTCCCACCTCTTCAACAATTACATTTATGTAGATACTTAAAAAAACAAGCGAATATATAAAATGTAGCTACTAAAATGAAAACCAAGTTTATAGAAACTATCAATATATTACTACATTCACCCTTCCCTCCTAGAAAAAAAAGAGGTCCAGGCTTACCACATGATGAACCAAACACTTCTTTTTACCAGCCTTCAAAATTGCTGAAAATATTGACAATATAGTATCTAACCATTTCAAATTCATTGGAAGAATAACTTGAAATCACACTTCATTATGCGTAATGAACCAATGCCAACTCATTTAACCAATTAATTAAACCATAACATTATTACTTCTCAATATTTACCATTTTATTTCGATTTATCGCAAAACAGTTTAAATATTTGCACCATGCTAATACCTCTTTATATGAAACTTTATATTATCAAACACAATTCATAAATCACATGATAGCAAATCATTACCATAGTTTGTTGCAAGTCAATTACCATTTTCCAATCAGCAACCAAATCATATCCATAAGCATAGTCCTTTACCGTAACCGTAGCAGTCAAATTGAACAGCCAGTGAAGTAGTCATAAGTAAGTAATGTTCGAGCTTCATCAAATCTACCTTGGTCAATAAATCTTTTAAGGCTAGGCTTTTGCTTTTCAAAATTTACATTAGTTGACCCATTACCTTACTTCTAAATCTATCTCATAATCTCGATATTCCTGATCTGTCAAAGTTGTAACCTTTCCCTTTTTACTTCGTTTTGCTTTAGAACATTATCCGTTGAATTGTCACGAATCTTATTTGTCTTTTCATTAGATACCAATTGACTAGACTTTTCATTAGTAAGTACATGTAACATAGCTTGTGAGTTTAGCCGATTTCGTAGTACTTTATCAAAAGTTTTGAAAAAAGGAAGAAACAAACAATAATATTTGTTTTTGGCCATCTTTTAAAGACATCAAATCTTTTGACAAAGTAGTAAAATTACTCATATCTGAATTAACCATGCATTGATTTGAAATTGTCGATCAATTTTCATTACTAGATTGGTAAGGTACTTGTTTACTTATTACTTTCTCTGTATTAATGCGTTTCAATAGAGTTAGATGTAAAAATTCGCTGATAAAACGAAAAAATCACATTTAATCCATGTCTACCTAACATTATCTGTTGTAAATTGAAAGGTACTACGTGAAATAATAAGTTTTACTCTTTATTGTTGTAAACCAGCTTGATCTGTACTGTACCAATTACATCAAAAGTATTACTATCTATTGTGCCTTTTTTGAATGACCCTGGGTTGAAAAACACATCACCAAATCCAAATAAGTAAGCGTCATCCAAGAAATTAGGTTCTCAGCCATACCTGTATTAACTTGACTTTCAACTACACGGTCATTTATTTCAGTATGCAAAAGAACATGGAAGAACAACTTAACTCGGAAAACGCAGTTCTAAGGAAAACGGGTTCAAAAGTTCTTTATGTGACTTTAACAGATTTTCTCTGCCTGTGAACGTTTTGACATAATACGGAAAAAATGTTGCTAATATCCCTAGAAAGGCATTGCATGAATCACTGGGAAGCTATGCTAATCCCTGATGTTAATATAATAAAATAATTAATCACAGAAGTTAAGCCGTTTTTACATAGAATGAATTTCTGGACGGCGTATCCGCACCAAACTTGGAACGAATGTTCTTGGACATCCCAGAAAAACGGCGGTCAGAGTTTCCAGACCCACTTGTCAGTGTTGCCACCTTATGTTAAAATATAATGTTCTATACTGTTTAATGGATCTGCATCAAAGTTTGCAAGATTCTTCTTCTTCATAATACACATACGGCGGTAGGGAAAGTACCTCTATGTACTCCAGTTGTCAGTGTTTCCAAACTTAATTGGAAATTGAGTTTTTCAAAGCTTCTGTCAGAACTTCTATACTGTTTCACATATCCCCACCAATCTGGCATGAAGTACTCTTTGTCACCACAGGAAAGCAACTAGGAGATGGTCTCCACCCACTAAAACATCCAAGATACATCAGTGTTGCCAGCCAATAAAATTTAAGTTCTGCAAAGGCTTCCACACCGTTCAAAGTCCTGAGGATTGCTAGGAATCGGATAGAAGAATAGTTTGTGCAGCAGTGTTTGTTTCTTTCACTTATTTGTTTGCACCTGTATATATATCAGGGTGGTTGTATGTTTATTTGTTTCAACTCTATACATCTCTACACCCCTTCACGGATTAGAACGAAATTTGGGACATATATTCCTTAGGACCTAGAGGGATTAAGTACCACATTAAAAGGTTGACACTCCCCGAAAGGGGGAAACGGGGTCGTCAATTCAGCCAATTAATAGACCATGATTGTCAGATAATATCCCTAGAGGCTGAGCGACCCACACTACAATGTAGTTTGCCGGGTTGACTACCTTCAAGTAGGCAAATAAGAAAATACTTCATTAGCAAATGCTATCCTAGTTTCTCGGTTCGACACCCCGTAGAGGTAGGAGCAAGGTGGCGACAAACCTCTGGACCCTACCTACACCAACAGTCGGCCAAATCATTTAGTGTAAATGTTGGTCTAATATAGCTAGTAGGCTACGAAACGTAAAAACCATTTAACCCAGGTTACGCTGTGCTTCCACAGAACTCTTCAAATGAAAGCAGTCCCCTAAAAGGGGAAATACGAAAACTCAAAAGGCGAATCAAATCCCAATAAGACTTGAAGCTGTATGTGTCATAGACTTGATTAGATGCGTTGAAGATGATGGACTTAAGGATATATAGGATGCGACTTCTGTGAACAATGGTATCACCTAAAATGAACAACGACCCCAGTAGCACACATCGTGTTTTCAACGTTGATTTTAGGTTTATTTCATTGATTAACCGTTATCGGTTCAACAAAGTACGTTTATTTTTAAATCATATTTCAACAAAGATGTCATTGCGTTGATAGGACGTTAGTACAACGTGTATTCAATATGCTATTTTCAACTATGGTATAATAGGTTTTGTTTAATGCATTTGTTACTAATGTTATATAAAAAAATATAATAAAAACTAATTGAATGACACAAACTAAACTAAATTCGGTGTTCTCATGTGCACGTTGAAAACAGATTGAATTTTAAACCATATTTCAACAAAGTTAGAATTTCGTAGATACGACGTTTATGGGGATGTACTTCCAACTATAATTCATAGTATGTCCTAGAATAGCACACTTCTATTCTATTCGTTTCACACTTCTATTTCTTATTTAATTGCTTAAACATTATAATTAAAAGCAAATGCAATGAAAATAACTATTTTCCATTTTTCATTTGCATGTTGAAAACAGGTTGAATTTTAAACTATATTTTAACGAACATTTAATTTCAACGATACAGTAAAAGGGTAGTGGCCTCTCAAGGTGGATTCTTGGATAAGTGGTCACTGCGTCGAGCTACCTACGAGAAGCGCAGAACGTTCCTGTGTTCGAACCCCACCCACAGCAGCCGCTCGGATTATTTACTGTTCGAAAATTAACACCGTATTTCGTGATAAAAGCAACTTATAAAATAAAACTAAATGTGTGTATACCAATAGACAGCATTCATGCTCTGTTTTGGCCAACTAAACCCGTTTCTTCATCATTTCTTCTCAATCGTTATTCAACGTCGAATAAACCGTTGAATAGGCGGACATTTCGGTACATTTACAACGTTAACATAACGTTTTGGTACTGACGTTGAATCCATGTTTTTTCAACGTTTGTATACTACTGGGGTAAGAGGAAATTCTCATATGATCAATCTTTCAAAGAACATTTAGTATGCCCTTAGCGTGATTAAGTATTTGTGTAATTTAAATGACTATTATTTTGAAAAATAATTATTTATAATATCTAGGAAGCGATTCTTTATTTTATGAATTTCTTGGAATTTTGGTGACTATTATGTAGTACGTAAAATATTATTATGTTGTACGTAATTATTGATGTTTTGTGAAGCGTTCACTGACATCTAAGAACACACACTCATATTATAGTTTTGCCAATCAAGTTATGAAATTAAAAAAAAGTCTCCTTAGAGCACTTAGACGTTCTAAATTAATCCTCTTTCCTGTTTATTGCTATATATATAATGGTTTTCCTATGTTATTTACAATACTGGATCTGTCAGACTATAGGGGTGAGTACTGGTTGAAGTACTGACTGATTTCTGGGAATCAGTACGATGAACCACTGAAGAAAAAAATTCACGGAAAAGGTTCTAGTAAAATGATGATAAAAAAGCCAAACATTTTTTTTTTTTTTTTTACAAGGTTTGGTTTTCGAATGTTCGACCAAAACAAAATTTTCTGCACTAACTCTCCTAAATTGTAATCGCCTTCATTTATTATTCTTATACTTTTTGTTATCACGTTTCTAGACTGTTTTTACAGTAATATTCCAGATACAAATAACCTCAAATACGAAGTAAAATGAAAGTACAGTGAATTAACAGCGAGGTATTTCGTCTTTCGCAAAGAACACTTGGAGGTTATTCTACATATTTTAAAAGACTACTACGTAAAGTAACATCTGATTCTCGTAGAAGAACTATGAACATATGTTAGAGAAATTTTACAATACAGTGCTTTAGAGAAGTTACTAACTTATCTGTGTATAACGTAGGTAATAATATTGAAAAGAGCGCTTGCATATTTCACTGTACCTTGAATAATATTTATACGACATCGACTGTCATCTGTGATTCAAAAGTTCGTTTACAGAAATTGGTCGGAACAAAAATGAACTAAAATTGACTTATTTAAAAGTGCACTTTTTTCTTGATGGCATGCGTTTGGAGAATAACAAAAGTTGTTTTAGGAAATTAGGTAACGTTATCATTCATGTGCGGTATTTTGGATCAAGACGAGAAAGAAGGAATTGGATATATTTCATTTTGTCCTTCTTCTTTCTAGACATCGTGTGGTGACGAATGATCGAATACCCTCACTCCCGAGAGGGCAAAACTAAATCTTTCTTCTTCTGAATCTTTTTTAATTCTATTTTGTTAAAAAAAAAAAGAAAAGAAGAACTTCGCCCCTACCACGGCTTTCTGATGGACAAAGGAAAACTTGTATATTGTTGACAGATTTACAACCGGCTATGGCCTGTGCGGGGCGCTTCTCATTCCGACTCCACAGCGGTGGGCGAAAGGGTTGATGGGTAGACATCCACCAACGAGTCCACAGGACGTCCTATCACTGGTTTTTCTCTCTCTCTTCTTTCTTTTCTTCTCCTTATTTCCTTCTGTCTTTCTCTTTGTACTTTTCTTCCTTAATCTGGTTGTCTTTCAATGTGTTCCATTACTCCGCAATCTGAATTCCTTTTTAACCATATTTCGCTTTTCTTTTCTGTGTCACTGGTGGTTTCGAATCAGTGACTTTTTCTCACCTACTCCGATTCCGTGATATTTACCATCGATGAATTTCTAACTAAGACTCTCTCCTAAATTAGCAGTGATTGAGCTAAGCGAGTTTCAACAGCTATTCTTGGTAGCAGGGTTTCCGCCAGCATTTTCAGTTTGTAGGGGGTAAAGTCAAAATTGGGAGGGTGTAAGTGGAGTTTTGCACGGTTTCTATCGCTTTTTCACCGCAAAAATTTTTAAGTTGGGATGTTGTCGAGAATTTGGTGCTGACACCCCCACCCACCCCAAGGGTCTGGCGGAATCACTGCTTGGCAGTCTAGTGGTATCACGGCAAGTTAGTTTTCTCCTGAAGCGACTTTAGCTTCCCCATGTTTACAACTGAAAACTGAAAAGCAAGTGCAAGGACATGGCTAATATGCGACTTCTAATAGTTTTTTCAGTGTACATCCATTATTTCTATAGCAAAAAAGAAATGAGGTATGATCACTGTGCTAGCTTTGGCGTTTGTGACTTCCACCACTACGGTGAGGCGTCAGAAGATGAGCAGATACTAAAAGACCTTCGTGAACTTCGATTGCTCATCTCAATCAGGAGCAGAAGTTGGAAACGTGCAGAAAATTGTGTCGGGCCACAGTTTGCGGAACGTTGCGGAAAGTTGCATTACAATGGAATTAGGTTCTGACCATTAGGATACAGCTCGATTTGCTCATAAGGTGAAATGTATACAGGATGTGTAAAAAAAAAGTGCATTTCAATATTTCAGAAATGCACAAGAATGAAAATTGGCAAGTTTTGTCAAAAAGTATGTAATTTCAGAGCTAGAAGAAATAAGTATGTTGTAAAACCCTCATTTCTAGATCTACCGGGAAATAGACCGTGCTCTAAACGTTTACATTATTTAAAGTAGGGCCTTTCTACTGGAAGTGGTTCATTGGAAATGTATACTTAAAGTACCTTTTAAAATGTCTTCATGTAGTGTCATTGGTGTAAATACTTGGTTTCTAGATTGAAGAGAAGTGTTTTTTGACCCAAAGGCTAAGTTCTATAAAATATCATTTTACCTGAAATGTTAATAGAAAATTAATAGTTATACTACCACTTAAAATGTATTGGATGTGTTTTACCATGACTGAAGTTGTCCTCTAGTCCAGGCGAAAGTAGTTCTTAGAGGCACTATTATATATATACTAGGCCTACTATAATAGAATTATAAGTTTTTGTACCAAAAGTGGACAATGATTGTATCATATGAAACTTGATATGGTATCCAAGATAAGGATATGGTAACCAGGAGAATAAGATGATGTTAAGGATGGAATATGGTATCAAAAGAAATGAATTTTAAGCGGAAGAAAGAATTTTATTTGAAAAGTAGTGTTGAGCAAAAGCAAGACCTTTTGCTCAACACTACTCAACACTACCGTAGCGGTCTTGGTCTTGGTCTTTGCACCCAGTCTGGTCTTGGTCTTGCATCGGTATCCCTGGCCTTGGTCTTGCTCGCCCAGTCTTGGTCTTGCAAGTCTTGCTTTTTAAAAAAAATATACGTTTCATACGTAAATTTTACACCGGATATAGGGAATAGTAAAAGCTATGCGAATCATACGGAAATATGTTACTGTATTGTTTATCTTCATGTAAGTGTACTGAATAGAACTACCAAAGTTTAATTTCGCTTTAATTTGAACAACTTCACTAACATTTTATTATTTTACTTTTAGTTTACGTGCTGTTTTAGGCACACAACTGTTTCGTAAGCTTTGACAGACTGCAATTATGGATTATCGAAAATGATGTCCAATAATTTAGACATTGAAGTTCTTACCTTGTAATAATCTATAGAATTGTGCTCTCTGTCATCTTCTAGTCACTGTTCCATTTATTTACCGTTCTCCGTGCTCGAGGTAAGTTACAAAGGAAGACCAAACATACACGGATATTGTGTTTAATTAAACTTACAAGAGAACTATTTTTACTGTTCAGCGAGTTTTGACTTCGGACCTTATTTGAAGAATATAGATAGCAAAAACAACACGCATAGACTCGCACTCTGTCATATATTTGTGTCCCGAATAAGTCGAGTCATGTAATTTGAGCGACTTTTAAGCAATAAAATCAACCTTGAAGGTGAAACTTTATATTACCTAAATGAGTTATCAGATTCATTTCCGTAGGTACTTTTACGTGTAGAACACAAATTTCACCATGAAAATGTTCGCAAATTGAATGTTTTTTATACAAACTCCAATTTATTATCGAAAATGAACAAAATTCCATAGAAAGTAATGCCGTAAAGGAACAAGAATACAACTCTGGGAAATGGGAAGAGCGAGCAGGGGATTATAAATACATAAAAAATAATGGTTTCTAATATCTTTTGGGGGGCCTAGGGCGCTTGCAATCGCTAAACCATTGACACTAGAATGACGCGTGTGTCTACCAGCACTCTTGACACAGGAGAGACCATGAAGGCCCCGTTGATCCACGAATGCTCCACAGGCTGGACAACGATGAGGTACACAGACGTCTGCTCCTAAACGTAAAGCAACAGCAACCCGGAAGCTTTCATTCGAAAGATGTAGGCCAAGAGGAGGAGAAGGCAAAGCTTGGAGCCAAGCACCGGACTCAGGTGAATACGCTGCTAGTAGCCTGGCTTGATCTTCAAGACAAGTAGCGGATTGTAGTAACTGTGATTCTGTACGTTTGATGATAGGATCGTCCCAAAAAGACTGAGAGCTATTGACATCCAAAAGAGAAGAATTTAATCTACTTAACGTAGACCATTTTGCTGAACAATCTTGAATAGAGGTGTCCGGGTCGAGGCAAAAGGCCCAGTGGAAGGATAGAGACGACGAGAGCCATGGAAATGCGCTAAAAAGGACGGAATCGCCAAACCCATGGCCCGACGAATGCCAAGTCCACCTGACCGAACGGGCAGAGTAGCCTGTAATCAAGCCTTGCCACTCAAAGAACAATTAAGGATCGATTCGAGGCCTGCCTGTAAAACACAATCGTAACTCTGTAACAATGACTCTTCCCGCCAAGAAGGAGAACATCGTAAAAAGTACATTAGTCGGGGGATGGAAAAAGATGCACGACGTAGTGTACTGTAAATTTTTGATTGATTTAATAACAAGGAAGACTTAGGGATAGTTACTAATTCCTAGCTTTAAGATAATGAAACAAAGTGTTTCTAGATGACAATGATAAATGAATAATGATTTTATTGATAGAATAGATTTGTTTAAGTTAAGACAAGGTAGTATAGTGTTTGAACAGATACAGAAGTTACTGAGAGAGTTACAAAGCTTGAAAGTCACAACGAGAGACCGTCCTCAGCCTAGAATACTCTGATTCTTGCTCTCAAGTGATTTACATTAGGTTTTGTGAGACTTGCAAATTTTGACATGGACAGACTTACAAAATTTAGTCCTTCCTTCACCAAGAGGTTCCCCTGGCTTCCAATCACAGTTTCTTGATGACTAGTAGCAGTGGTGATAATGACGATGGAAGTGAGAGACTGAGGCTTCGTCCAGCTGGCGTTTATATCCTGAGCTGTTATTGTCTTCACTGGCGATGTTAACGAAAACAAGTCTGTTTTCGATCCAGTGTCCTTGACCATTTTACCTTCTATTTTTTTGCTGAAGGGAGTGTTTTCATAATGTATTGCTACATATTACAATAATTGATTATGCATATGATTTTTAATTAGACTATAGATATAACAGTAGATAGAATGCTGAATGTGCTGAAATCAAAGATAAGCGAGAAAAGAAAAATTCAAGTTTAGATATCTTCTCAGTCAGTAGACTGCGAAGAGCCTCGATAGAGAAATATAATCTATAAATTGTGTCATCATCATCATCATCATATTCAGCCGTTTTCTATCCACTGCTGGATGAAGGCCTCCCCCTTTTCTTTCCACATATCTCGGTCTGCCGATATCCTCATCCATGTAGCTCCTGAAAAACGCTTGATTTCATCTACCCATCTTACATTTGGACGTCGTCTCGGTCGTTTCTTTTCTCTAGGAATCCACTGTAGTACATTTGTCGTCCACCTTCCATCTGTTCGTCTAGCTATGTGACCGGCCCATCTCCACTTCATCTTCTTCGCAGTCTTGATTACATCCTCCACCTTTGTTTGTGCGCGAATCCATTCATTTCTCTTCCTGTCCCTCCTGGTTATTCCTAGCATGCACCTCTCCATTGCTCTTTGTGTGACTCTCAATCTTTGAGTCGTTTGCGCATTCAATGTCCAAGTTTCGCAGCCGTACATCATTACAGGTAAGACACATTGATTATAAACTTTACGCTTCAGACACATTGGAAGTTTCCTTTTGAAAATAAAGTGTAGTCTTCCAAAAGAACTCCACGCCATTTTACATCTTCTATTTATTTCATCAGTCAACTTTGCACTCGATGTTTTAAGCTGGCCTAGGTAAACATACTCATCAACTATGCCTATTGTCTCTCCGTTAATCTTCACTTCCTTCTTTGCAGCATGTTGGTTGTACATTACTTTTGTTTTACATAAGTTCATTTTAAGGCCTATTTTCGAACTCTCGTTACTCAGTTCTTCCATTCTGGTTTGTAGTTCTTCTGCACTTGAAGCAAACAGGACTATATCATCAGCGAACCGTAAATGATGAAGATATTCGCCATTAATTTTAATTCCAATTTCATCCCAGTTTAAATTCTGGAACACTCTCTCCAGGACCGCACAAAACAGGTTCGGAGAAATTGAATCTCCTTGCCTTACACCTTTTCCAACTTTAAATTTTTCACTGTCTTGATGCAGCCTAATGACAGAAGTGGCAGTCGAGTAAATGTTTCGCAGTAACTTGATGTATGCACTTTCGATGCCTTCATGTTCAAGTGATTTAAGTACTGCTGACAAGGAGACCGAATCGAAAGCCTTTTCAAAATCTATGAATCCCAAACATAATGAAAGTTCATATTCATTAGTCCTTTCCATAACTTCATTCAATGTTTGTATGTGGTCCATTGTGCTAAATCCACGACGAAATCCGGCTTGTTCCCTTCCCTGATTAAAATCCAAGTCTCGTTCAATACGATTCAAAATAACTTTGGTGAACATTTTGTATAGGACTGACAGTAAACTAATTGGTCTGTAGTTTTCTACGCGTTCTTTGTCCCCTTTCTTGTACAACAAAATGATAACGGCATTGTTCCAACTTCTGGGTATTTCTCTCTTCCTCA
>JAGDQP010020513.1:0-17536 GCA_022664845.1 Lepisma saccharinum | reverse complement strand
TAGACATGTCTTATACATGTGGCATACGTATAAGGGTAGGACATATAAACCTGTAATATACGTCTATTATATGTACTCTAGCTTAATTTTTCATATCTATTAGATATATAGAACGTCTAAATCAATTCATGAATGTCTGCCAAATGTTTGACAAATATCTAACTAGACATGTATTATACATGTGGCATACGTATAAGGGTAGGACATATAAACCTTGAATATACGTCTAGTATATGTATTCTAGCTTAATTTTTCATATCTATTAGATGTATGGAACGTCTAAATTATATCTCTATTATACATATATTATACGTGTTTGTGCTATGTGGGATCTTAAGTATTGAAACATTTAATATACACTGTAATTTTAAAAAAAAGATATCATTATACCAGATTGTGAATATAAACATAAAGACACGAGTATTATAGCAACATTTAAACCATTGACGGGATCTTCAGAACCAATTAATTATGAGCCTCAATATCCACTATTCTTTCCTATACAAGAGAGTCATATACGTTCCATTGAAATAATTGTTAGTAATAAATTGCATGAACCAATTAGTTTTGGTCGTGCGATAACAAGTGCAATTCTCATGATTAAAATGACGACTCTTAAAAAAATAATTACAAAATTCTATAGCAAGAATGACAGCAAAACCAAAGCAGAATAATATATAGTTTTTTAAAAAAGACGGAATTTATTGAAAGCCATGAGTATCAATCTTGACCACCCAATCGTCGTACATTTAAGAACTTGAATGAACCAAATAAAGACATTGAATTTGACATCAGTTCCGGAGATGGATTTGTGCACTCGCAATACGATGATTTATACATCAAATATGAAGTTATTGGAAGAGATGTTGGAGGAACTTTTATTCAAGGTAAAATGTTAAATTAATAGATAATTTTGTTCCATATTTGTTTTCGCAGGTAGAGGTACACAAAAATTATACTGTTATTGATAGAATTGATTATCCAGGAATCACATCAACTGCTATTGCCACATGTCGATTGTCAAAACCTGAGCTTGAATATTTTAAGTCGGGTGGATTAATTAGTGATGCAAAACTTTCACGGAAAGAAAATACAGTGTTCTTTCCACTACGTTTACTGTTTTTTTTAGTGATTATAAGGAAAATATGTGGAATAGTGGACTTCGAATAACATTTAAAAGAAGTGCAAATAATGATATTTTTTCTATCGCTGGAAAACGAGGAAAGCAGATGGTACTTTAAAAGATGCTACGTTACCTCATCCTGCTAAATTAGTAATTGCTTCAATGGTACTGAGAATGCCCATTGTTGAATACCAGAAAATATTCAATGAAGTTGAAAGCTGATATACTTCGAAATAGTCCCAAATGCCAATTCAATTCCTCACGTAGCAAAGTGTTCAACTACAGGTTTCAGGTTCTTATTTCGATTTGATGTAACAGCACAGTTCAATTCATTGCAGTTCGATATGCCTGATTTTGTAATAGTTCTTTTTCAAACTAATCGTGCTGATAATACTCAGGAGATAGATGCTAGTAAGTTTGATGCATGTAAGATTAAGAATATATATTTTTAAAAAATCTCGTAATGAAATCTTTTCTCGTGAGAACTTGAACCTGGATATTACAAAAGTAAATTATCTTAAAATGTACGATAGTTATAGCGCTTTTAAACGTGTAACACAGAAAAATACTGATATGTTTTATTCTCCAAAAGTGTTTATAGAAAATTGTCCAATGCATGTAATTAATAGAAGTAAACAAAAGCAAGTTGGTATAACGAAAGAACGAATATTAACATTATAATGGATTTTGAAGAAGCAGTTCCTGTAAATACCTTTCGAACTGTGATACTTATAGCTCAAACCTCATATATTTATGACGCGTAAAGAATGAAAGAGTGATAGAACAACTTTAGTGAGACTGAGTGTTTAATACTGAAGTTTTGTAGTTCTATATATCTCTAAAACTCTGTATATGATAAAGTGTGATTCTTAAATAGCTATAAATTTTACAGTAGATGGCGGGGGATGGCTTGTAGTTAAGCGCAACACCGCTTAAAAATGGTGATAATAATCAAGTAGGTCATACCAATAATAATTATATTATTATTATAGCGATATGTGACGATAATAATTAAGTAATTGATTGCACCGCGCACTCCCTGCCGTTAAAATTGATGCTGTTGAAATTTTCTTCTTATCTATTTGAACAGTTTTTTCGAAAATATTGGATCTCTACTATTGCAATTTTTCTATCAGATCTGCATGACCACACTCGAAATTAAATAGATTATGATGAGAGAAACGACAAGGGTTTTTTTATAAGGGGATATCTTTTTCGATATTTTAAAGCCGTTTCCCGAGATATATGGGGTCTATAATAGTTCCTAACTGTTAACTAAACTTCTTTCAAAGTACGTAGATTATGATGAGAAATGACAATCGTTTTATAGATTTTTTTAAAATTTTTAATATTTTTTGAACCGTTTCGAAGATATTATATCTATTGTGGTCTTATTGCCACTTTTTTGTCACATTATACTCATAGCTTTTTATAAGAATGTAAGAAAGAGGGGGTCGTAGCAACATGTAATATCGGCTATGTTCAATACTAATTGCAAAAATATGCTCATAGCCTTTTGGAAATGCTATTTTATATGGGTTAAAAAAGTAACCAAATCTGTTTACAAAAGAGTAACTATATCCTATAGTAACTAAAAGTCAAAGGTGCCTTAAACGGCACCACGTGACCCTAGTAGTTCATAATAACAACGATAGATGGGGTTAATAATCAAATAGTTCGTAATAACACCGGTAGATGGCAGGGGTGGCGATATTTTTGGAGGGGTAACGTGATGCAACGAACAGTGTTGCTACCCTAAGTGCTATTAAAATTAATAAAGATCTATTTAATTTCTTTATTTAATTTATTTAGGGGAAAATAGTAAGGTGGCAACACTGAAAAAACAACGTCGGATAAGGTAGCCATAGTCCTATCTTCCATATGTTAAAATGTGACTTGAAAGGAATATTTTACATATACTAATGCACTGTTGGTATCTTTAAATGTTATTAAAATTGCAATGTGATGTAATTTTAGTATATTATTTGATATGCATTTAATATATGAAACAAAAGGTGTCATCCCGAATTTTTGTGGAAAGTCTGCTCTAGTCCAAAGTCTACGATTATTGTCAGTGTCTGTTATTACTGATATGTTGTTATCTTCCATTTTTATTGTAATAATGACTTTATCCTCTGTATCGAAATATCTAATTTCGTGTATTTCATCTTAAATCCTCAGACCAGCGTAAATTATAAACACATGTTCCTTTTTAGTAGATTTTCCTGTTTGACTATGATCTGCCCACCGACTATGTGGTTCTCCTACTCGTTTTCTACATCTGCTTTCTTTTCCCAACAGTTAGAGCGCCGTAGGTCTTCTTCAAACAACAGACGTACACAGAAACTGTATCATTTTTTGTAAGAATTGCTGTCTTTTCTATTCTTGTCCTTGTGATTTTGCTAGTGATTTTTTCTGATAGCTAGGTTGATGCCTTCGTTGATTCTTAAACTTATGTTCACATTGAGACTCTTGTGTAGAGCATTGGGGACCAATAGAGACAGTGGCTTAATAATTTGGAAATATTATCCTAATCATTGGTTTGGTTCCTAGGATGTGGCATTTGACTAGCGACTGGATTGTAAGATGCATTTAGTGGTATTTCAGGATAACTGAATGAATTACCAATACAGCTATATAATGGTTTTTCGTAGGATGACACTGTATAAACTGTTACTTGGGCACAATACTGTGGTTGTCATACGGATTGGTTATTGATTACCAAAGTTTGAGGATTACCTGTTGTATGAGGCTGTGATACTTCTTGTGGTTGCTCATAGAGAGTATGGGTGGCCTGCGACATCTCGACGTGGTCGCTCTTCTTTATAAGCTTCTTTATAAGCTGCCTCCAACGCTTGTAATCTTGTTTCTACGTCTTGAACTGTACATGTTTCTAGTGGTATTTTTGCATAATATTTATCTGTAAACCCAAGGGCAAAAGTGTACGTTTTGTTTTTCTGTGGCTTCAGGCAAACTGCCAGTAACGTCCTAATAAAATAAGCATCTATCGGCTCATAGACTCTATGCTGGGCCTGATAGATTTCCATTTCAGCTTTATAGCCAGGTATCCATGGACGACTTAAGCGTATTACTTTTTCCTTTTACTGTTCACATATTAGGTTTTGAAGTTGATTCTGTGATTGAAGTTGAAATACATAATGCAAGGCAATGTCTTGGAGGTGCTCTGTCAGTAGTTCATTTTCCTTATCTTAATTCTATCCTTGTGTTGTGGATAAATGACAAAGAGTATGAACAAACTGTCTGGGTCTACGTTAATCCTACCTTAAAGTTTTGTCAAATATGGAATTCTAAAAGGTGGTTTTGTAGCTATATCGTTACCTACTTCCGAGCTATGTCCACTGCCTTCATTATGTTTACTGTCCGAATTTAGTTTGTTGTCAGTTCCTCTTGTTCTAGAATCTGATCAAGTTATTGGCATTTAGTTATTTCGAATACTAATCTCACAAGTTATCTCCAATCACTTTAAGAAATTTTATTGAGACATACTTGAGTAAATTCCCGGATTTTGAAAGTTACAATGTTGGTGTTAAAAATAGTTCACTATACCCTCAACAAAATTTCACTGTAATTGTTTTCGTTTTAACTGACTCGCGAAAGGGAAACAAATATCAGTTAGTAGAGAGCGTCCTGGGTGTAGAGGTTATACTAATGTACTAAGTTTTATCCTTTTCATAGTTCTTCCTTGGTTGCAAGAAAACCGTCCTAATCATTTTGGTTGTCCGAAATAATGGCTCTAGCTATTAACGTTTTTTGGCTGAGCATATAATACAAGGACCATTGGGTTTTATCCCTTCACAATTTTATTACAAAACGTGTTCATACTATGATTGACTAATAAAAAGTGTCTCCGGGTTCAAAGCTAAGCAGTAGACATGATGTCGGAGAGTAAATCGCCTTTGGTTTAGAATCGGTAGCGAAGAATATCAAATCCAATTGCAGATATGGACAGGTTGGTATTAGGCCCTAACGCAGACAAACATGGGTGTTGGGCGTTCCCTGTCCCAGTGAAGACAAAGACGTGTATTGATAATTGTTATGTCCAAGTGCAGACAAGAACGGTTCAAAGTAACATTCTAATCCTAATGCAGATACAGAGTGAGGATTCCAACCCTATTGCAGATCAAAGGGAAGATTTAGACGATCGCTTCAATTGCAGAGTGATACCAAGATTCGATCCATGAGGTTATTTATTTCCAATCTTCGGTTCTTGACTATATGTCACTGTTGTTTGTGACGGTGATCGCATTTCCTCAGATCACACGATTTCCTTTACATCGGTTGCACATTATTAGTAAACAGTACATGTATTACACAACATTGTAATACATACGCAGTACTCGCATTTGTGATTTTCTACACAAATGCAATGTGCTTCATACAGCACACCATTACAGTATTATTCACAAATTCAGACATATGCAAATTAAATACAGCAATTGAAAGCAACTGGAAGTAATCAACCAGACTTGCAGAACAGATAGATGGTATAACAGCAACTTTATCAGACCATTTTCCTGACAATAAACCGTTTCGTAATATATGTAGCTCTCACAATTTTTTATAACCATGTGATTATCAACTGAGAGGAACAGATAAAAATAATAGTGGATAAACCAATACTGAAGTAGAGTAGTTGTCAGAGAATCTGATAATCCAAGAATGTCAGTGACCTGCGCAAACAGTGACATACGGAAACACTGACCAATGCACTGAAACTCAGAGATACTAGAAGCCGAGTCCGCTACTTTGACTCAGAGCAAAGATGTTCCATTCTGATAATTGGTTACATAGTTCCTGTATAAGGCTTCCAACGCGACAGGTATTCTAGTCATCGTCCATATGCACCATCAGTGAGGATCTGGGTTTCAGTCCGGGTACAAACAACCAGGATTATTGGAAAATGGAGTATCGCTAGGCAATTTCTTAGACCTACGCAATCATATTGATTTTTATCATAGACCTCATAATATATAGACTTAGCAATCTTCACCATCTCTGGCTGCGCTAAAACTAATAGGTTTTTGTTCAGTGCACACGATTTTGAGTCCATCCGTTAGGTAGCTCTGCCATAGACGGCATATTCTACTATGAGGTCTAGAATAAATGTTTTTCTTTTTCATTTTTCCTCCTTTTGCTAAAATGTAGACTTAAATTTCAGACCTAATGTGGCCAGAACCTCTTGACCCTATCAAGATGAAATATTTGTTGAACTGACACACAGATATGTCATGCCGTATTTAAATTCTCATTAAGAAGAAACTCTGTTGTTACTAAAGTCAAATAACGGAAAAAATAATGGGAAAGTAATTCGAGCCTTTCAGGCAAATTAATTGGTTGTTAGGACTGGCCTTGTATTTTTGTTTAGCTAAAAAACAAAACAGACAACTAATCTAAAAATTATTATCCTATATTTGAGTGGTTAATCCTTTACTTTAATTTTTATAGTAACATTAAAAAATGAATTCAGTTCTAGTCAGTCAAAGTAAGAATTATCCCGTATTTCTCGTGTTTCGTTAATTAACAGGTATCCAGCACGGAGATGGACCAGCTGAAGAACATTTTTAGTCATTGGAACACGTACAGGTAATTGGAGTGTAATTTTCGTTCATGAAGTCGACATTTCTCTTTAGGTACGGATCCTGGCAGATAGCTTCTAGAGTTTTTTCTTGAGCTAAGTAAACTACATTTTTGGATGGACGTGCTATAATCTCTCGGTATTAGAAGTAAGTCCCACTTTCAGTCCCTCTTTCAGGTTGGAAGTTCCTTAGTAATTGCCGTGTAAAGGATAGAAGATGAGGCTTCGCTTCCTGGCAAGATCCCCAACTTCGTACCTGAAGCGAAATCATCCCCTTGTGAAAAATTAACGACCAGGTCTCCATTATAGTTCGTTTGAGAACAGAGTCCACTACTGTTATGCAACAGATGGTGGAGGGTACCCTTCTCGTTTCCCACGCTAGCCGCTTAGTTCGTTTTCCCTTGTCTTGCATCGCTCGAAGCTCTATTTTTTTGCACCGTTGTAGTTATATTACATAGTAATATTTGCTTTTTGACACGGTTATGTTGATTCAGCAACAGTTCGTTTCCCTAAAAAATTGCTTTGTTAAACCCATTTGGTTTTCGCCGCCTTACCTAGAACATTTTTCACTTTTCAGTGCGTTAAGGTGTACCTCTCAGTTTTGTTCGGTGTCCCTCCAATTGTGGTTATGTTGGGCTCAACCCCATATAACCCTCTCTTTTTGGGTTCCATTTTCGTTACCCGTTCTACGGACGTTTATACTTAAGTTTTTTTTTTTTCATGTACATTTCTGGTATCCCTACTACCTTGCTTTATTGAGTCCTCAGACTTCCTTTCGTCTTTTGGCATTTCTGAGAGATCTGTTTTCCTTCCCCCTGTAATTTTGTGTCGCAGATCCTATTCCTTGTTCCACCCCTTATGCCATTATTCGGTGTCGAATAAACTTTGCGGCCTGGGAGGATTGCTGCATTTCAAAAGTTAAAAGAGTCAATGTACATATATACATAAGATTTGGTATTACTTGTTTCTGTTGTACTAGGAACGTTATATGCATGGATATAATTGCAGTATCACTAAGAAAGAGAGACGATAAAAAAGAGAGTTCAGATTTTTATAATAATGACGTCATTTGTTACAGAATTGAACTTCTAATTATATTTTGGTCACGGTATATTATTTTGGTTAAGTGTTATTATGCTAGTTTTATGTTTCCATATGTTAGTTTTAGAGTAATACGTGCCTAATTTGAACGTGTGTTTTCTGGTTTACGTTCATGTTGTTATTTACAGTGGTCAAAAAGTAAAGTGAAAAGACTTTCGTTAAACGCTTGACTGTATGAATTAAACATCGTCGTTGCGTTATGCCGAAATTTCAGTAAGTCCCACAAATTATCAGTTGTTATGTCTGACATAGGTTTCGTTGGAAAAGTGTTGGCTAATCTAGCTCACATCCCCTTTAATCGTCTTGATTTATGCAGTGGTTTAGTGTTGCAAGCCCATTTTCTAAAATAAGCAACTGTTAAAATTGCTTTCAGTGAGGCCTAGCAGCGCCAAACTTGTCAAATGCATTTTTCGACACAGTTACTGTGGATTCTCTTCAACATAAACATTGCAGGTGTTAATGTTGCTAGCCAATTTTATATAAAAGTAATCCTAGTGTGGCTAAAAGGTAACCAAGAGATCGGCCCCAGTAGGACTGTTAGTATAATCGCAGCTCTAGCTTATTTTCATATAATTATTCATGTAAAAAGTTATGTCACTATTGCAGAGAATCACTGCATAATGTTTTCACTGGAGTTTCAAGGTAACTATGTTGGTCTAGTATTGTGGAGATCCTGGAATAGATCACAAAGTCCAACATCGTGCCTGAGTTTTTACCCAGGGTTTTTCCTCAGTCACACCTGGTAAATGCCTCGATCGTACCTACAAAATAGGCCGTTGCCGTCTACCTTCCACCATCCTTCTTCTCTGCCACCATATCCTGGCCTGAGGCTAAGATACCTAATGGTCATCTATAGTACAAACGAACTAAAAACAGTGTAAGGGACGCTATCCGTTGGTTGATAAACAATACACCTTTGAAGAAATAAGCGAGAAATCCATTTCCAAACGGGTCTTTGTCCAAGCGTCATGAATGTTGGAAAATTAACAAAAAAAAACTTGTTATATACATCATATTTTTTTGAAGCAAGGGAGCATGTGAAGCTATGAATATCTTTGAAACTTGTAGAAGTATTATTTTACCAATATTTTACCTTTTTGCAAAAGGATATCAAATATATATACTGTTTGGAATCGCAAATTCTTTCTAATATATTAGAACAGTGCTAATATCTTAATTTAAAACAAATGGCAAAGCGTTTTGGGAAATGAATGCCTCAGGTGAAAATCCAAGTGAAAAATGTATAATTTCACGTAAGTGCAGATACTACAATGCCATAACGAATGATTGCACGTCAAAACACTGAATATTGCTGAAGAGGTGTGATTGGTGATTTCAAGTCTGTAATCAGAGCCTGTTCCTCTCTTTTGTTCTCTCTCTCTCTCTCTCTCTCCCTCCCTCTCTCTCTCCCTCCCTCCCCCCTCACTGTGTATCTGTTTTTGATTAGGGATTGGTATGCGTAACAGACAATCGAGAGGATAGAAGGTCGAAGGGAAGTTGAATGGGATTACCAAATATTTTTGAAGCACGGAACTTTGTATGGATAAATAAGAACGTCAGATACACAAAGTTTTGATTTTGGATGTTAAAATGAAATAGATTAAATGTATATTTCTCCCTCCCTTTTATTTTTCGTTTTGTATTCTCCTTTTTGTATGTTATTTTAAGAAGGAACCAATTCAGTAGACTTTTACTTAGTCAATATATATAGGCAAAAATAAAGCAAAAAATGTTGAATTGTTCTTGTCCTCTACCACACATATTATGTCACTCATTCAAATAGTATTACAGTAATTAACACCATTTTGTTTACAATTAAATCTAAATAAAAACCTGTATTTCAAATTTCCATCAACTACTTACCCTTCTTACTAATCTTGCCAAACTTATGTTCGTTAGAGCATTATCCTTCTCATATTGTTCAAACCGTTTGAAGGTATTTTCTCTGAGATGTACTACGTCGCTGAGGAACTTTTTGTAGTAATCCTTCCTTTCTTCAAAGTCTTTGAATATCCTACAATTAAACAAGGATAATTAATTGGATGTGTTTAGTTTGGAAGCATTGCAAAATAGCAGTAAAATCTGACCGAAAGTATGGCGTTGGACAAGACGAGGGGCTCTTAAACGAGGTTTGGAAATTAAGAAGAATGTGTAACTTGCAAGAGCCATCGCCAAGTAGTTTCGCCGCTATGGTTTCTCAAAATGAAGATTGTTAACTTGTCACAACGCGGTCAGTCTACCGCTTGCAAGGATACAAAAATATAAGTGGAGGGATTTAGTTCTGTACCATTTCTGCATTCCCCTGGTAATAATTAAACCATATTTGAAAATGTGTCTTTTCCCGAAAACTGAGTCTGATTTGAAATATCTGTGGTTAGCCAAATTTTATACTTATACTTTCTGGTCACTGGTTTATGTCACGTGCGGTTAGATTGAACGGAGTTTTCTCAGATTCAGTTTACCAACAATTGTAGACCCGGCTTTACAAACTTACTTCCTTTTTTACAACTTTAATAACAATTAAAGCTATCAAAACCAGGATTTAAACTTTGCTAACATATAGCCCATGAGCTTACAAACGCTTCCACGTGTCAACCAGTGATGGTGTTTGCCAGTGTTGCCCTGTTCCGCAACACCTTTTTCTTAAATTATTTAATTATTATTTCAATCGCTCTGAAACACAGAATATATAATATTATTCTACTTTCCGGTGTTCAAGAAAGCCAAAGATTCCTTTTAGAAAGTGAAGAAGAACTACTTCATAAATTCTAAGGTTAATATCTCTCTTTCTCTCTCTCTCTCTCTCTCTCTCTCTGTGTGTGTGTGTGTGTGTTCGTATGTTTACGATTTTTGTCCGTTCGTTATGATTGAGGTGACTATCGTTTCACTGTTTCGAATTGCTTTTTAGACTCACGTAACTGCTTCGAAGCACGACAAGACAAGTGTTCCGAACTTTTGGGCATGATGCGAAGCAGGGACCGACGCATGGGCTGGATACTCACAACCACTGCTTCGCCTTCCATGTGGAAATGTTTCGATAAACTAGTTTCGTGTTGCACTCGTTTCAAATAATGCGAATCGGATTGAAATCGGATTGCGCAAGAACCAGTGAATAAGGTAGGTGCGCAATGTTTTCCCATCAATATATCTATAATGCACCACAGGTTCCCCTTACAGTGTTGAGTCTGGCGTTGTCTCCGTGCACATAGGAACTAAGAAAGCAACTCTGCTGAAATAAGTTATGATGAAATTAAGCCATGAATATAAAGTTGTGTGCCAAACTCTCTTGTATTGTTGTATTGTATTGTTGTTGTATTTCTCCCTTTGTATGACTGCAGGAGAATAAGGGCGCATGCACACTAACAACGTGTAATCAACTCTCCACATGTCATAAGACGGTCAAAGATGAGGACACTTCTAGAAGCCTGAACAACTTAAAATAAATATATGAAGACTCGTTACCATTCATACACCTTGAATATGCACACCTTGTCGAATGCAAAATAGTTCCCGTATCTTCCGTTACAGTCAAGAACAAAATAAATAACTAAGTCCTGTCCCAGAGAATACTGTCTGCAAGGAAAATATTAAGAATTCATTTGGCAGATCACGAACTGATATTTTGAACATGAGAGAAACTGAAAATCAGTATTCAATGATAAAACTTGGAAGCTGTGACTAATGATCCTAAGATACAGTTAAAACTTGACAAAATTGTTATGAGAAAAATGCACAAAAATGAAGATAACGGAAGTGAAGGGTTAGTAGAGATATAGCAGTGGCAAAGTTATATTTTAATATATTTAATTTTTATCATATTACCTAATAAATTGACAATCTGAAACATTCTATGTTACGCGATTTACATATTTCTCTATCCTTTTATGAAAGTAAACAAATGAACAAAGCAAAATTCCGTCAAATCTGAACTAAGTTGCAGAACATAACAAGTATACATTATTTTTTCCTGAAGTTATTAAGAAATATCTTTAAACGAAAAGCTAGAAAACGGAAGAGGAAGTTTGGTGTTTTGCCTAATACAAATGAGAGCCTTTTGGGCAGTAGTGGATTCAGTATTTTTAGAGCGCCCGGAGGTTGAATTGACCAGCAAAATTTTTGATATTTTCCGCTAGGGATGTATTACATGTTTCCTCATATTGCAAAGTCTCATCAAACAATATGACACTATGCCCTACAGATTTATGTTTATACATAAATTTTATGTTCCGAAAAGAAATCGAAGCTTTTTCCTAGACAAATTGTTGAAATAATGATATGAAAATTAACGTATTCTATTATGAGAATACTTTCAGGATCCATTACTACTCTTCAGTTACTTAGATCGTAACAAACAATGTATAGATTTTCTTAAAATTTTCGTTAATTTGATTTGTGATAATTTGCATCTCATGGCTTGAATTGTATCATAATTAATATAATTTTCTGTTGACACTTTATTCATATGAATTCAATATCTAAATATAGATTTTAATACAAATGATATAAACTGAAGGAGGACAATGAAACAACGGACGAAGGAAAGAAGAAAGTAAAATCGAAACAGAGAATAAAATTATTTAAAAATAAACAACAAGAAAAATCATTAAATAAGAAAAACATAAGTGAAAAAACAAAGAAAGAATGCAGGCATGAAAGGCAAAAAGAAAGAAGAAACAATAAATAACATATAACGCAGATAAACAAAGTAGCCATAATTAGGTACCGGTACTAACAATTAACCAATAAATAAATAAGTAAATAATCAAGTAAAATAAGTATTTATGGACGGATACTCGTGCAATAAACCAAGGAAAATTAACAGAGTAACACATGGAATGAAAAATGAAAGTAAGCAATAGATAAGAATGCAAGAAAGAGAAAGGAAATGTTTAGAAAGGAGAAAGAGTAACAAGAAAAAAATGGAAAGAAAACTAAACAGTACCAGGCAAAAGCAGGAAAGGTAAGAAAATAGTTAGAATGTCAAAATGAAAAGGAAATAACTTACCATTAAATACACGATACATATAAAATAACATCAATTGAACAGTATATTCCAGAGACTGGCCAATAAAAATAAAAGTCAAGAAAAGAAAAAAATATCAAGGAATAAAAACAATAAGGAGTAACGCTGCGAAAAATATAAAGAAATTAAAAGTCTAGATTAAAATTAGGCAATACAAACTTCAAAGTTAAGGACAGGTTCATTGGGAGGGTAGATTATAATGAGTGTATTATCTCAATAAAGTCATGTTCCATGTTTTGTTCTCCTTTATCTTCATAGTTTGATTTCAAATTATTTATTAAAATCTAAGATGTTTTTGAAAACCTTACCGTCTGAGATATCTATCGGGATCTTTAGGCATCATGTTCTCTGGACAGGTAACAACGGCTGGATTAGGAATTTTCCATTCATTATAGTTTCTCTCTATAATAATCACAATTGGGCTGTCCTGAAATTTGCACCATGAGCTCCAAACAAGCTTAGAAGTGATTCCAACGCAAGCTATAAAAAGACCAAGCCATAATATCCTGTAATGGAAAAATAATTTGATTTCAGTACACGCAAAGTATGTGGGAAAATACCTTTCCGAATTGGAGACATTAGAACTTTAATTATCTTCGTGGGGTTGCTGGTTTACCAATACTAGAATTTATTATTTCTGTAGTGCTTTACTTTGTATTCCATTTGGGATCATTTTATAGTTCATCCGATGTGAGATAATGACACGCATTGCAAATAGCATGTCACTTTCTACAAAATAAAATACTAATTAGAAAATTCGCACCAAAATTAAATAAAATAATATTCACACCTTGTATTTCGTTATTTTGTTTTTAACGACATTAATCAAATAACCTATTTCAAACAATATTTACGCTGTTGTACACTAGTATCTCATATTATGAAATATTTTTAATGGAGAGAAAATATTACAAAAATCGGGAAACTTCGAGTATACGAATATTCAAACAAATCTCTACTTAGAAAAAATGTTTTTGAAATCTAAAAATACTTTCTAGAAGCGATATAACTTGATACGTTTGTGATAATTGCCGTAAGGAATAATCGAATATATTCGAGATGGTTGTCATTTAGGTTTTCGTTTTGGCAACATTACTTTTGCTTTAAAAGCGCGAGATTTGATTATTCTGGGATTAATGTAATCACTGGTTCGTCTTATTGAGTCCAGTACGTACTCGAGTAAACACTCGGTTGTCATGTATTCTTCCTCGTCTACTTCCTCATCTTTACTTTCATCGCACGTTTGTAATATCTAAACTCACTTGAGTTTGTCTTATACTTTTAGTAAGGAAGATAAGATGTCCGACAATAGTCTGTATCTGGAGAATCCTTCTGTAAAAAATCAATCGATCTGGAAGATCAGCATCAATAAAAGATCAGAATCTTAATCCGTAACATCGTTGTTGAAATATATCGTTTGATCTATTATTCTAGACATATGAACTTTCGTCTATCTATTATATTGTTCGCAACTTATGGAATTTTTAATGTGTTTGGGTGTTACCTCAGTAAGCAATTATTTGATAATTTGCTGGAATGATTACTACTATATTTTAGGAGCATATTTCAATTGGTTATGACTGAACTAGCTAGCATCCAAAACTATTTCAAAGAGAGAAAAATTGTGAAGTTTGGAAAGGTAAGTTCCATTTTAAGAAGATTCCAACAGATTTACGATTTCACTAGTGTTTTAAATTTCGGTATTTTACACTTTCTACTTATGTGTGAGTGTGAAAGGCTGTTATAGGCTTCTTATCAAAATCAAGCTTAAAGAGCATAAGCTGGAAAACAAATGCTTAGTTCTTTATCGTAGACAGATTATTGGCAACTCTATTTCAATTCAAAATGAGGTCACGGAGGAAATAAAAAAAGTTGTTTAATATCGGGCAACACGTGCTCTACTCAATCCAGTAAACCATAACATCACGATTATTATCAAGAAAGATGAAATTGGAAATATACGGAACGTTTATTTTCCTTGCAGTAATTTACAGTCGCGAAGGTTTACGTAAGACCATACCAGATGAACAGAAATTACGAATGTTTGAAAATAAGGTATTGGAAAAAATATATACGGACTGGAACTAGACTAGATAATTTGGGAATGGAGAAGGCTGGATAATGAAGATCTTTATGGATATTGGGACTCGCCAGATGATGTAAGAAATATGAAATCAGTACGACTAAAGTGGGCAGGCCACGTAACTCGTATGGGAGAGAAACGAAGATTATATTGCATCATAGTTGGTAAACCGGAGGGGAAAAGACGTTGAGAAGACTGAGACAACATTGTGAATATAATATTAGAAGGCATCTTCGATGAGTAGGTGTTTGTGATGACAACTCGTTTGGTGTTGCTCAGATAGAATGCTATGGAGAACATTTGTTGCTTCGGAGATGAACTTGCGAGCTCCGTAAGCCATATAGTAAGTAAGCAATTCCTAGTATACTCCTTTACCACTAAGATATTAGTAGAAGAGTCAGAGGAACCTCATTCGCTAATTTTCCCTGATTCTGCGAGACCATATTTTTATTATTCCTTATAGACTAAAGTTTATAGCAAAAAATAAAACTGGTTTTACACCGCAATGGCGACCATTTGTGGACGTAAAGTGATAAAAGGTAGCCATTTTGCAATTATCTGATCCATTTTGTTCTTATTCCCTATAATCTAAGTTATATTTATAGCGATGTTTCCTCAAAGATAAGTTTATTCCAAACTGCCGACCATTTTGCTCTAAAATTCGTGAAATACTTTTAAATTTGGCTTCTTTTTCAGTTGAGGGGAAAATTATTAAGCCTTTTTAAAACTTGAAACTCAGCACTGTGTTACGCTTCTTGGCAAGAAATGGCAACTATACCGACTGCCTCAATGATTATCGCATTGCATCAACGAAAATTCGTGGTATGGATGAACCAAAGTATGAGGACGGAAAATTAGATATATATAGTAGGCCTAAAGGATCAGGCCTTTAGGTCTGGCTTCTCTGGCCTCTGGTCTAGCTCTATATATCTAAAGGCCTTTAGATATATACCCCTAAAGGAAATGAACTGAAATTTAGTAGATTCCTAAGATCATATGTAGGATCCACAAAAGATCTTTTTCCGCAGAATACGAATATGTACGAAAACCTCTTCGAGGTAAAGAGTAGAGTAACGCAAGAAATATACCCAGAAAAGAAATCATATCCATTTTGCGAGTGACTTCCTTTTTGTCACTATGGTGAAATCGTTTCCTTTGTATTAATATAAAAAACTTAGTATCCTCCCTTCCACTACACAGACAAAAACAAAGTCACTCGCAAAATGGATATCATTTAATTACTGAGTTAATTTGTTTGAGTTATTCTTCCCCTTACCACGAAATGTTTTTGTACACTTATCACTTATTTAGTAAGGTAACCTATTAAAAAGCGCATAGTCTCTATACCAAAGGTGGATTTTGGACCATGGCAAGCTCCGCATTTCGAATATGGTAACTCCTATAAAAAGTATGGAACCGCAATTGATCCAAAAAATCCTATGGTAACAATCATTTATTGATAAAGCAAAAATACAGACAAAATGACAAACATACGTTTCGATCATTTGTGAAAATACTGATTGGGCTAAAAGAGTCATAACGTTTGAACCTCTTCACCGATTTTGATGTATCATACACTCTTTGAAAGGTTCTGCAAGTTTCGGTCGCCTATATGGTCTGCGGTGAGTGCTATAATCATAAATGCTAATTATAAAATATTTTTCGACTTACCCTAGGGTGTCCGAAGTAGGGCCTAACGACTCATTTTTTGCTGTCTCTGAGCATGGCAAAGAATTTTCAAATGCAAGTTCAAGCTTCAAAATCGAATATATAGTTCGTTAAATCCGAAATTAGCTGTATAATTGTGAGCACCGCTAACAGATTTATTTGTGAGCGTCACTCGAAGAACCAACGTCATCTTCATGAAGCGTCATCTTCATGATTATTTCTCCAGAAAGTAATTTTAGTTATCTCAAAATTATGCAAAATTAAAACTGCTTGCGAACCAAAATGATGCCCACGTTTAGTCGGAAACGGATCAGATGCTTTATTCACATTTTAACAATCCATCAGTTCAGAGAAATGCTTTTGAACGCATCTTGTAGTGGCCTAAATAATCAGTAATTTTACGTAAAGCACACCTTACTGTTGGAGATAAAAGTGGAGGGCTGAAAGATGGTTTTACAAAGTAGGTAATATTCTTTATCAAATGGAAATCTCTTTCCGACTCAATATAATAACAAATTATTTTCAGAAAACAATTTCAGAAATTAAAAATTTATGTTAATATATACAAGCAAATGCTTAAATCCAAATTGGTAGTAATTTTCTTGGAAAGGTTAGTATTTGTTAATTTCTGAAAAATATTTAATTGAAGTTTGATGTTAAGGTAAAATTAAAAAAAAAAAACATTATATATATTATTTATTATTGGAATATATAATACAGCTTACTTGTAATGTGCTCGGCAACAATTCATACACAGCATGCAGATTGCATCAATCTCTATTGCTTTCGATGGTAATTAGATATTCCATTACAGCATCCGCGAATATATGCAAGCTTTCCTATGTTTCCCTTTCTTCAGCTAGTGCCTGGCATTCTGCACCATTTTTAGTACATGCATCATAATTGTCGGAACCTCCATTTTCACTCTAACCGTAGGTCTCC